>KK120530.1:203292-213937 GCA_000611955.2 Stegodyphus mimosarum | reverse complement strand
AGGCTACTGCACGATACGACAATCCAGCTTCACGAAGGCCGATGATTCTCCCTCGTTCAAACTCTGTAAGTTGTTCAAATCTCGCTCTCTTTCGTCGACGAGGCATAAGTACAGATTGAGTTAACGTTTACCACTAGCAGATAACCACCGATAACCATACACACCTCGCTACAGCCGTCTATTTATTCGGATCCATCAGCCGTTCAGAGGGCGCTGCTCAGCATACGCATGCGCTACGGATTTGCAATTCTAATCATTTGCATATCATGCGCTACTTTGCATTTCCTGAAAATTTCAGCTCACTCGCGTAAGTCCTTCATGGTGTTGCAATTTTCACAAACGTGAGTGTATTTCTATACATTAAGAACTTACAAAATAAAAATTCTTTAAATGATGTTTACCAACTTTGGATCACTGTACATTATACCAGCAAATGTACTATTTGCTCAGATCTTTATGCCAAAGCAAAAACTTCTCAATGTCTCCTGATGAAGTCAGGCTCAAAAAATGAGAGAGGAATATTTTTTAATGTTCAGTAATTAGCTTCAAGATGGAAAATACTGTTTAATTATGAAATTTCTGTAATAAATTTAAGACATTTCACAAAACATACACATCATGCTGCTTGGTGAATACTTTTCTTTCTGGAGGGAAAAATCATCTGTATAAGATGCACACAGAACATTAAAAAAAGATCAGCACATTTGGTCAAAAAAGTTTTAAAAATATATTACAATGTTAAATTCGTTTGCAAAACTTGTAAATTTATTATGAAATTTGCCTTTATGGTTACAATTCATTATTGCACAATCTTCATAGCAGTGAACATTTCTTCCAAACAGGTGTATTAAATAATAAATAAAAGTAATTCTTGAACTCAATAAAATTTAAGAAATTATTCAAACCAATAAAACAGAAAAACATTAACTTACAGCATAGACACCACCTGCATGAGCAGGGCTACCAAATTCTCCAACTTTTGAATAATCTCCACCTTTATATAAAAACATCTGGAAATTTAAAGTATATTAATAAGCCTTCTACGACGTTCAATCTTTAGACAATAAATCATTCATTAAAAATTATGAGGTAAGTCCAAGAAAAAGAATTGTAGTTTTTTATCAGTACAACTAACCTTGCCATCAAATCCACCACTTGCAAATAATTCACCATCAGGAGAAAATCTTACTGATTGCACAAAACGAGTATGGTCCTGAAAGAAAAATTAGAAAATACCACTTATACTCCAATCCCACAGCATAAATTATAAAAACTGCAATTAGCAACAATAGTACTTGGTGTTTATTTTTAAAAAAAAGATAAATAGTACTGCTGAAAGTGTTCAGACTGCTACTTATAGCAAGAAAACATATACACCTCTTAAATTCTAGTATGAAGTGATCCTCAAACACTATTTAACATCAGAATATTTAATAATCCAGAGCTAAGAATATTTGATCAGACACCCCTTTTTACATTTTTCTACATACTGAAATTTAATCATCTAGGGCATACATAACTGGAAAATTGAGTAGTAATACACTAAAATAATATATAACATAAAATTACACAAAGCAAAATCCTTCTGTTTGGCATATATTTTAACCAAGACTAATGATTTCAAGAGCAACATGTGCAGGTCCCTTATCATCAAAAGAAAAGGATTATGCAAAGAAGGAAGTTGTATTTACATCAGAAACCAAGCAAGTAAAACAAATGGGCATGTAGTCCACAGAAATAGTAATAAGACCTGAAAAATTAAGTTAATAGCATTTCAAAAACGTTAGGAAGAACTGGATTGGAATTAAACTCAATGACTACATAAGATAAATCTTTGCAAGTTTGAAAAGCTTCAAGGACATCCAATTCACTGATTAAAGAAGTTATCTGGATAACTTTCGCACACCCAAAGTCAATACTTGATTAGTTGTTTATTTCTTCATTTTGAACAAAAGATTCAAGTTCCTTGGTGCAAAACTTTAACACTGTTCAAATTTGGCTTTTGTACCTCAAACTACACTGGTAAAATATCCTATAAATTTCCCAAAAATTAAAGCCAGAATTTAACAATAGATTTACTTAATAGGTGAGGAAGTGACTTGAAAAGTGAACGTTTGGAGAATCCATGCAATTTTGCAACTGATAGAAGGATGAAAGGAAGAACAAGGTTATAAATGTTATTCCTAACAATGGAATGCCCTCTTCAAAGGCAAGACAAATTTTTTTTTAACATTTATCTTGTTTAGTTAATGACTTTATTTCCAATCCAGTTCTTGCTATTGCTTTTAAAATGCTATTAACTTAGGTTTCCACACTTCTTTAATATTTCTGTAAACAGATAGTGCTACTTCCCCATTTGTTTTACTGTTTGATTTTTGGTACAGATACAGCTCTCTTCTTTTCAGTTTCTTTTCTCCCGATGAGGGACCTGCATCCGTTGCAGTCAAAATCAATAGAGTTTTGGTTAAAATACACACCAAACAGAAGATTGTTACTAATTTTATGTTTTACTCTGGCGTGTTTCTCTTTTATCTGAATATACAACACTTCTCCTTTTCGCAAAATTTCACATTTAGATTTTAACTCAAAATGCTGTACGATCATTTATTTTATATTTTTGCTCTAAATGCACAAAACAAAAAAGGAAATTTGAAAAATATATTTACTAGTTCATGTAAAATTTAAATGCAATTATAACAGGGTACTTGTTTCTCAAAATAGACTTATATGTAATCAAAATTGATATACAAAAAAAAAGTATTACCAAATACAAATATTACCTAATAGTTTTATTTACAACTGACAGTTTCAATATTAACATGCATTTTTTTATTTCATACAAAAAGCTTGTGACATATATAGATGGCATTTTCATAGCCCAATCTAATTCATAAATTTTCTTTAAAATAGATTTTGATACTAATATGCATTTTGGGTACATGGTAGTTGTTATCGCAACCACCTGCATAGAAATCGGCAATTTTTTTTTTATTATGACAATCTCTGGCAACCACATGCATAATAGTTCTTCAGTCAAGCAATGTCGTCATTTTCTCAGATGTTCTTTTCATTGTTCTAATTAGTAACTAATAATTCTAACTAACCTAAATTAAATTACTCTCTTTTTATTTCTAAGTTCTAACTCTTTAGTAAAAAAAAATGCCTTAATTTTTAAAATATGCACTTACGGAAGAAACTGCAGTAACATTTCTGCAGGAATACAGAATTTTCTCACAAAATTTTTAAAGGGAACCATGTGGAAATATGTTTGGCAGATAGCAGGCGCAGTAAACATTTGTGTGATGCCAAGGCTCTGCAATTCCCCGATATATTTTTAAGCGAATACAGACTGCTGTTTACTTGGAAGAAACAACAGCACAAAAAACTTACAGAAAGATTTGGGGATGAATGCAAATATTTTATTTTTTAATCTATCAAGTAATCCTTATACAATAATTAAAATTTGTATTTTAAATTGCTAAAGTATGTTTTCTTTACCTGTGTTGATAATGCTTGCTGACTTACAATAAATATCATTTAGGAACTTGCTGCACCCAGGTGGTTGCATTAAATACGTAAGTGTGCCATTGTCAAAATATTCAGGTATTAGGTAATTTCATAGCAAAAAACATATGTTGCACACTTCTCTAAAAATAAATTAACTAAGATACTAAAATTCAAATAACCCACTAAAACAAATGTGAAATTTATAAATATGTTGCAACATAAAAAGGATGTGATATTTCCATTATAAATGAAGCCTTCTCTGAATTAATAAAAATTTAAGAATACAGTGGTATCAGATTTAATTGCAAAAATTATTGCAAATGCAAAAACAAACGATTATTGTAGAGGAAAAAACAATATTAGAAATAACCGTAAATTAAATTTAACACTTAATACTGGATTCATATTTGCACAGTACACTTAAAAATAACATGAAATTACATTTAGGGTTGTTTTGAACTTGAAAGGTGGTCCCTCGTATATGCCAACAGAGTTGTCTTCACTGCCAGTGATAATGCGATATGGCCGTTTTGGACGAAAATCACATGAATTTATAAGGTTACTATGACCAGCTATCTCTCCTACAGATGTTCCTGTATCAGCCATAAACACATGCCCAAATCTAGAAGAAATGATATCAGTTAAAAAACAGTTATTTTAATGATGAAAGCATGAGATTTTTTATGCATATGGATCAGAGATGAGTATGATAAATAAAAATAACATCCAACGTACATTTACACACTAGCATGCAGAATTGAAGGAACAGTATTATTTTTAAATATTACAATCTCAAAATTAAATGGAAAAGCCTGTAAAGTTGCAATAGCTCTGGATACTGAAATTAAGACCTACAACCCTTTTAGACAGGTTAGTAAGCTATTCCTACACCTGAAATCGTAGAACAAAGACTTACAGAAGTTTTAAATAACTTTTTTACTTAATTTTGAACTTTTACCATAAAAGACATTACTTGTGCTACAGCCAAAATCCACTACACATGATTATGTAAATTTAACAATAACAAGTCAAACAAATTTAAATGTTCACAATGTAGTCAAAGACTACACATTCAATAACATACGCTACAAAGCTGGTTCAATTACTTTTAGCAGTGCATAAATTTAACTCTCCTAGTGGACTAGGCTTGTGCCTTCTCTCTTTAGTTGCCTTCCCCCTTACTCAAATGACCCTTGTTAAGTGTGGAGTATTCGCACACCCCTCTCCTTTTGTCCAGCACACTTCTATTAATACAAGAAAAATTTTATTGGAAATAGATACATACCAGAATTCAGTGGTTATTGCAATGTCAGCCATGTAATAAATCAGATTTTAAAATATGTATGCACTTTTTCTTTCTTTTTTTTTCTTCAAAATGAGTTTAGAACCTATTTTGCTTTGCACTTTCATTTCTCCTATTTGGAAACAGTTAAAATATCTTCTTAATAAAATAATAAAACATTAACCACATATTTCATAGAGTCTGTATAAAAAATTGCACTTATTCTATACAGTCATTAGGATTTTTTTTATGCCAGAGATCGAAAAATGTACATTGCCCTCGACAGGATTTGAACTCCGAACCTCCCAAATACACGTCGAGAATGCTTCCAGTTACACCATGAAGGCATGTGAAAAGGATGGAGAAAATACCTTATAACACTCCCCTTTATACATCCCCAAGTCGACTCTAGATGAGGGGACCCAATCACCAATTCCTTGTGGCGACGAATTATTTTACACCACCTTTGTAGTTCTGTCAACACTGTAGAGTCATTGGTTTTTTTTATGCTGGAGACATGAAAAATGTACAGTGCCCTTAGCAAGATGAGGATGGTATGTGTGAAACAGAAATGGTGTGTGAGAAATTAAATCTTTATCAAAATAAGTGTTAAGTTTTAAGTTTACTAGCAGAGAACTTGAAGTGTTAAGTCTACTTTTTAAGCAGGAGATGGGGGAAATGTGCAGAGTCCTCACCAGGACTCGAACCTGGATATCACAAATACACATTCATTGTGCTTCCAGTTACACAACAATGGCATGCAGAAAGAAGGGAGATTATACTTTATAATTCTTAAAATACAAAATGCAAAGGAAATCATTATAGCTCTGCAATGTTTTTCTTTCTGTTGCTTACATGTATTCAGTAGCAGCAGAGATGACAGGACAAATGATTAGGGCCAAAGAAAAGAATACAGTCATCAAAAATATGCAATTTAAACAATTCTACTTTTTGCATTATACAAATAAACACATGTAATTAATATATTAAATAAAGCACATTACTTCAGCACCAGTTTTAATAAATTAATAATTTTGCTCATTTCATCTATAATTATTTCATTTTCTATTCTAATCAACATAATCTTTCCTGAATGACATGAAAATTAATGCTTTCAAACAACACTAACTTAAATTACAACAAAATCTATTTAAAATGTATCTGACTTTTGAAAATGTTTCTTCACAACAAAACTGAAAGTATGTTAACCCATTGACCGGCCGGGTTTTCACTAAGAAACCACAAATTTCCTAAAACTACTATGAGAAAAAACTATTTTCTTGATTTAATGTAAAAATTCTCCTGGTATTTTATACCTGGATTTGTGTACTTCAGTACAAAGTTCGAGATCCGGACATCCAATATCCGAAATAAGCTAAAGTCCAGACCTTAAAGACACCAACAAAATTTTGCTTTACGAATTTTTTTTATGCATTACGCATGCGCATATGATTTTTTCCCCCATATGAAAACAACGTAGAGAATCCCGATTCTTAATTTCATTTTGGCACTAAATAAAATACTTCATTACCAATCATTTTAGCATAAATTTATGTGATCAATAATTTGACTCCGTAGCTGTGTATCTGTTTGGCATACACTCAAACCGAAATATTCTACATAGAATCATAGTTGATTTTACAACTACTAATATTTTATATCCCTGACGCCAACCCGCAGAATCATTATTATTATATTTTGCTTTCTTCACCGTATGTTTATAAACACATGACAACTTGGGTAATGACTCATGCAGCGGTACGAAACAGTTTTTTTATTTTAGAAATTGAATAACAAAGAGTGTGGAAATCTTTTATGTTGACATTACACTTGGTGATGATAATAGATTTAAGTTAAATGCACTACATACTGACAAGGAAAAATTTAACAAAAATTTCTTTCTGTATGCTAAAAATAAATTTTGCTAATGATACTCATAGGCTAAAAGATTACATTTAGTATTACTTGAATTAAGAATAATCCGATTTTTTATTCTCATAAACCTAGAATCGGCAGCAGAGCTCATATGTCTGCACCGGGCATGAGAATTTAGTGAAGACAAAATTCTTGGAATTTAGAGAAGCACCGAGTAACAAAATTAAGGGATGATAATTTTTTTAGAATTTAGGGAAAGCACTGGAACCCAAAATTATGGGGAGGGAAAAATTTAGAACTTAGGTAGAAGGATTAGGAACTTGGTAGAAGAATTTAGGACACGCAGAGACTGCATCAGGTGGCAAAATATTTAATGCCAGCCCTCAGTAAGCTTGCTTAAGTATATGTGGGAATTTATTTGTTCAGGAATTCGGTAAGCCTTAAGCATCTGCAAGAATTAGACGTAAGTATAATAAATAACTAAATTAATACAATTCAGGCTTAATTGTCTCAGTGCGCAACAGAAGCAAGACAAAATTTAAGGGAACATTTCGTCTTTCACCAATCTCATGGTTCATAGCCAATAATGTACAGTGGATGCTGTTAAGCTAGGCTAAAATTATACTTCACTAATTCTAAAGAATTTCAGTTAATATAGCAGATTGCGCTCTTCCTTAACTTTTTGATTTGATCCAGCTTATTATTTTTTGGCAGGTTGTTATAATTACAGCAATTTTATGAAAACTTAAATTTGAACTTTCAATTATGTCGAAAAGAGCTTCTAATTCTGTAGCGGCAACAGGATCTACAAAACCAAAGCATGTTTTGATGTCCATTAAACAAAAAGTGGAATTGCTGCAAAAAATGGATATAGGTATATCTGTCTCAAAATTATGCGATGAGTATGGCATTGGAAAGTCAATTGTATATGACATTAGAAAAAAGAAAAAGGAACCTTCTGAATTTTTCCTTACGTTAAAACTGATGATCACAACAAAGTGATGAAGTCAGACAGAAACACAGCTAGGGTGTGCCAATGATGGTCCAATGCTAATGGCTTAAGCCAAAATATTTCATAAAGAAATAAACTTAAAAACTGAGTGCACATATTTGACAGGCTCATTAACCAGATTTTAAAATCACCATGGTATAAAACGTTAATGTATGATTGGTTTGAAAATAAATTATTTCATACCAGAGTCTTGGCAAAATTTGAATTCGGTTGGTTTACCTGATGACGCAAAAATTGTCCTAATTGTAGATAACTGTTCGGCTCATATTTCACTTAAAATTTTAATGAAAGATAATGCATCCGTGTTACTCTTTCCTCCAAACTGTACGCCCGTCATTCAGCCTATGGATATCAGAATAGTGCACACACTGAAATGCAAATGCAAGGAGGTAGCATTTTTAAAATCCATGTTAAATTTCTTGAATAATGGCAAGAATATTCAATAATTTTTTAAATATTTTAGCATAAAATTTGCTGTGTGGAGCATCACAAGATTGTGGGCAGATGTGCCTCCAGATAGTTTAAAAAATGCTTGGCATAATTTATGGCCAGCTGCCATATTTCATGGTAAGGATGATGAAGATGATAGCCGCGAATTTGAAGGCTTTCGGATATCGCAAACCACATGTGAAATTTTCTAATTAAGGGATTTTGTAAAGAAATGTGGAGAAGCGATGATAAATGGAGATAATCTAACAGAAGTTTTTTATTGCGATGACAACACTCCAATCTTCAATCAATAAACTAACGGTGAAATTTGTCGTATGGTTCTAGATCCAGAAAATACTGCTATCGATAGTGAAGAAAGTAACAGAGAAGTTATTGAAAAAGAAAAACTTTCGATTGACAAGTTAGTTGGAATTCTCGACACAGCAACTACAGAACTTCAACAGTGGAACTTTGTAACTGAACAAGAAATTATGTATGTCGATAGAATTGAACAGAAAGCACAAAAAAACGAAACAACTTACATTAAAAAAAATTTTCAATACAATAAACAAATAAATATTAAGCTTTTTTTTGTAAATTTTTGATAACCTTTAGATCATAAATGCTTCATGATTTCAATTTTTAATTTTAAAATTTCTACATGCCATCTTACTCAATTTAAACTGATGATCCAATATCCGGAAAAATCCCAATCATCGAAGTCCCGATGAGTCCAGATATCGGACTTTGTACTGTATATTGCTTTAATTTCTTTACCGTATTTTAATATGCACGTATATGTATGTTTTTACACAAAAAATATTAGGCCATATATATATGGCCTAATATTTTTTGTGTGTATATATATATATATTTGCATGTATATATGTATGTTTTGTGTATATATATATATATATATGTTTTGTGTATATATATATATATTATATATATATGGCCTTAACACTTAGAGGGTTAATTACAATGAATTTATAAAACAAAAATACATTACACTAAACAAATTAAATTTTTTTCAACACTGGGTAAAAATAAGGAAAGAAACTTTCAAATTCAATTCACATTCTTTTGCGTGTTTCATTTATTCTAGTTTTTGAACTGCAGTTTTAACATTAATATCCAGTTTTGTGTTCATTGATATTAAAATTAGCTTTTTCCAAAGTTTGATAAAATATTCCTTATCTAATTAAAAACATTTCTTTAAGTGTACACTGATTTACAAAAGAAAAAAAGGTGTCATGAAATACATTGCATGTGAATGATAAAAGATTTAAAGAAGGAAGCCCAGTGCAAAAATAAATTATATCACTATTCTGAATGATTTTTATTCATTAAAAATTTCTCTTATATATCACACACTTATACAATTATAATTAATAAACCATATGCTAAAAAGCTGTAAATAATCTCAGAGTAGACTTTAATAAATTAATATATACATATAGATAAGTTAGAAAAATGTTACTTTCTGTTATTAAAACTTTAAGAAACATATGGTTTCAACGTTAAACAAAAAATCAGATTAAGAATAATAAAATGCAAAACTGAGAAAAATTTCACGTAACTTAACATTGCAAAGAGTCTAGAGATCAGTTTTGCTATTTTGTAGTTTCAAAGGTAACTATTTCCAAAAATTTCATCATAAAAGTGTTATTTTTATTATAAACGTAAATTCTAGAAACACATACTTGAACAGAAAGATTATTTTCATAATTAAAACAAAATGCTTTTTAAAATATGCCTCTTAAATCATTAAATAAAAATATATTGCATAAAATTAGAAATAAATTTTTTTCCTACATAGTGTTATGTCAGAATCTATCTGTAAACAAAAGTGGTTTTAGTGACAATTCCTGGAATTATAACAGCATAAAATTTTAATAATAATAGGGTTAAGTGATTAAAATTGTTAAAAATGGCACTTTAACTACTAATGGGTTATTGTATGTTCCTTGACATATCAATAATGTTTAGATATCTATTGAAAATTGTACTGAAATTTTACATTTGCATCTTTTGCGTCTCATAAAAACACTATTAGAATAATATTTTTCAGATATATACAGATACACAAATAGATATATTCGTGACCCCCTCACTCAACTAATCCTAGTAAAATGCAATATTAAATGAAAAAAAGTTAATTGACCATACAAATATGTAATGCAATTCATTCAGAATCTAAGCATCTACTTTTCTCTTTACTTATTTGTACAATTAATTGGGTTATTTGAACTATGGCAAACCACACTATTTGCCTAATGGGAGAGATTTCCGGAGATTTGAAAAGGATGTTTTATGTAAAACTGGCTTGAATTTATGTAACTAACAGGTGAAATCAGGAAAACTCTTCTGAATTCAACCCATTCGTAGGGATTTACTGGTCCAAATGACTGGTGTTCAATGGTCTTATCACTCGTCCACTGCTAGCCAACTACTTGCGCATAAGAATAAAAGCAACACACATACATAAAAAAATGTTTCATTTTTTCTGTACAGGAAAAATTTAGTCACATACGTGTATA
>KK120530.1:190242-200433 GCA_000611955.2 Stegodyphus mimosarum | reverse complement strand
ATATATATATATAAATAAATAAAAAAAATATAAATGGGCTTTTAACATAATAATATAATGCTATTGCTGCTAAGACAATATATTTAAATTATTAATTTTAATTTACAATTATCCCTTAGGCAATGAACAGCAAAATCTATTGTAAACTTATTAAAATTTAATACTTTAGAACAGAGAAATAAAGTTACGGCAAAAAATACTTAGCAGAAATTTTAAATTGCAATGGAAATTATATTAAAAACTTGAAAAACTTTTCAAAAAGTTTTTTTAATTTGAATTCCATTACAATTTAAAACTTCTTTTAAGTATTTTATCCTACAGCTCTATCTCAATATTCTAAAGTATGCACACACCTAAAATACCCTCACTGCCATAAAAATTTGTGCACCAAGAAAGAGTTGTCAGAATGAAACGAAACTTTACATATGTAAGTACTGCTTTGATATAAGTAAGTGATTAGAAAAATCAAAGAAAAAAGGATCATTTATTGCAGAAAAAGTACACACGAATGGAAGTTTCAGTACTCTGTTAGACCACCCCTAGCGCAAATGCACGATGCGATACGAGCGGGCATTGAGGCATACAAGTTTCATATGGTGTCCCGTGACATTTCGTTTCCCAGTTGCTGTGTAAATGTGCTTCTAGTTCGACCAATCTCGTAGGCTGCTGAACTTGCCATCCCAAATGATCCCAGATCTGCTTGACTGGCGACAAATCTGGGGATCGAGCAGGCCAGATAAGGGTGTTAATGTGGCAGAGGCAGTCTTGTGAGATCCGTGCTGTGTGTGGCCGAGCACTGTCTTGTTGAAAACAGGACACCAACTGTGGGAACGATGCGTCGCTGTAAAACGAAGGCAGGATTGAGGTGTTCACCACGGGGCCTCCACACACAAACATGATTGTCATCACTGGTCATATTGAATATAGATTTGTCTCTGAAGATTACCTGGTTCCATTCCATTAAATTCGAATCCTGTCGTGTGCGATACCACTCCTAACGGAGGCGTCGGTGGGTGGGTGGGTGTCATTGGCAGCACATGTAATGGGTGCCACAATACCAGATGTCCTTCAACCAGGTACCTTGCGACGGTTCGGGAAAACACAGGGGCCCGTAATGAAGATGCTGCCTGTGTCTGGATAGTGGCCAATGAGGCAGTTGGCTGTACACTTGCATGTCGTATGATGTGATGGTCTTTTCGATGATTGGTCTATCGAGGGTGTCCTAAGCCTGGTCACCATGTAAATGATGTCTCTTCTGTCCACTGGTTTCAACACCTCCTCACAGCAAAATCTTAACGCCCTACCTGACAAGCTACTTGCCGAGTTGAACACCCAGCTTCATCATCACAATGATTCTTCCCCGCTCAAACTCTGACAGCTGCTGATATTAGCTTCGATGGCGCCGTAACGGCACGTCTACCTCAGCGTTTCCTTAGCCAAAAGATTAAGTACACTCAGACAAACTCTGCTTACCTGTTTTACACTCCAAGAAGAACGAAGTTCAATGCCCTCTAGTGGCATTACGCAATGCGCAATCATGCTGAATTTCTAATCATTCGCATATTTACCCGACACATACCTTCATGCCAAGTTTCATTACGATCCCATAATTATTTCTTGGTACGCAAATTTTTATGGCAATGAGTGTATATATATACACATAGGTGTCTATTTCTCTTCATATTTTTTCCTTACAAAGGAGCGAAGAATGTCAATATATTTCTTCCAGATTTGGACCAAACACCTACTTTGTGTTATCAACTCATCGGTGTGAAAGATTTTCTATATTGCTACAGTTTCATATCAGTTCTGTAAGGATTTTCTTTAGCAGTAATTCATCATTGTCATTCAAATGCTTCATCTCTTCTATACTGTTGTGTCTCTTCCATATGGAAATAATTTCAAATATCTTTATACCTGTAAATTTTCCCCTGTGTTGTCTACAACTTCTTTTGATGAAGACATATCAGCAAATCTTGAGATCAAGCATAGAAATCAGGAAATATGCATATAATTCAACTATAAATGTAACTTTTTTAAAACTTATAAGTGCATTTTTTTTAGAACTTAGGTTTAGTATATTAGATTATGTCAAAGGCAGATAACTTTGGAAAACCACAAAATCACTCAATCAGACACTTCGTTCACCAAGCCTTGAACCCACATCAAACTACCAGTGTTCAGTGATTTTAGCTCTCTCCCGCTAGCATTTAGGGAGGAACTGAGTGTTAAGTTAGGTTATTTCAATGTAGCAAAGCCATGAGGGCTACTTGCTTAAGCTGAAGGAAGTTTCTGAAAGTTTAGTTTATTATGGCAAAGCACACTATGGATATCTACCAAAAGGCAAAGGAATACCTTCGTGGAGGAGTTTCCAAGAGAAACTAGCTTGTATACACGTTACACATGGGGAAAACCACGAAAATGACCATGCAGCGAGCCCGTTCGGCTGGATTTGAAACCCACGTCGGAACTACCAGTGTTTAGTGATTTAACCACTCGGCCGCTGGTGGACTTTGTTTCTGAATGAAACTGGCTCATATTCATGTTACACATGGGAAAAACCAACCATGCAGCCAGCTCATTCGCCTGAGATCAAACCCAAACCAGCTCGAATTTCCAGTATTCAGTAGTCTTAACCAACACTTGGGGGGCATAGTAGAAATAGGAGTGATGGATATTGTAAGTGAGCAGGAAAAATGGCCTAATACTGGCCCTGGTTACTAGTAGGATTATAACTATAATGGTAATCATCCAAAATATAGCAATGAAATTTCAGCGCATAATCGCGAAGTTGAATGCAATACTCCGATAAATGTGATATATGTAGAAACGGAAAATTTTTTAAAAAACTTATTGTTCAGATACGTGCACTTATTAATAAACATATCACAAAATTTAATCTTAACTTAGTGTTTATGAATTCACTAAGTTATCTCATCGCAGCATTTTTTTCTCCTCTGGTAATCCAATATCTAATTTCTGGTAAGTTTACATTCTGTAATATTTTTGTATGTTTCATTCAAAGTTAAAAAAAATTCAACATTATACTAAGATTTCTTTGTACTGAAAGTAAGCACCTCAAAAGAAACAGATGTAGGGTTTCATTTTTAGAAGATACGGAAATATTCTGCAGAACACTCTCTATAAAAGTAATGTTATAAACTTTTGCCTAGTTTCGAATTTGAAATTATCGTACTTCCATTCCAGTAGAGTCAAATGATCAAGATTTTATGAGAATACTGCAAAGCATCTTTTTAGAAATACTGTCATAATTTTGGCATTTTGGTTTTTATGGGAAGGCGACAGAAAAGACATGGTGCTAAATGCAGTACGGACATCTTGTTCTGTTTCATATACAGAGAATCCTTTCTGAGACGAGCGGTAAAGTTGCTGAACACTGGTAGTTCGGTCTGAGGTTTGAATCCCGTGAACAGGCTGGCTGCAAGGTCATTTTTGTGGTTTTCCCCATTTGTAACATGTATACAAGCCAGTATCACTTAGAAAGTCCTCCATGAAGGCATCCCTCCCCTTAGGAAGATATCCCTTGAGGCTTTGCCCATAATCACATAAACCAAACCAAACCAAACCTCTCTGAAACTACAATTCAGTATTCCAGACAGTTTCATTCTCAGGTCATCTTAGATCTGATATTTATGTTCTCAAGAATATTGTTTATTTTCAAAAGAGGGCATCTTAGAAAGGTGGTTGCAAAAAAAAATATTCATTACGTTTATTTATACGTTGGGCATAGATATAGTCTGATTAGTCAATCTATTTTCTATTTTTTTTAGCATTAGTTTATATATATACATATATAACTTTAATCTTTCATTTTCAATGCTGATTCCCATTTGTTCTGCTATGAAACAGATTTATACACAGCAAATCTAAATGCATCGCTACAGGAAGATAATAAACCAGCTCAGTATGTACCCGGAGCTACATCCGGAAAAGACAAATATATATTATTTTACTTCACTAAAATATAATAATAAATTTTGTAATTTACGAGTTACTTCCCCCTGTGACAAACTGTAACAGCAAATGAATCATTAAGAAAACAACCAGCTGGTTATTATTAGAGACTTCCTCTTTCGGACTAACTAAAAGAAACTCATTTTTAGAGCCCAGGTGTAAACGGTCCGCACGGGAGATGTCCTGAAGGCTAATGGGTCTCTATCCCCTAATGCTTTTATGATGCCGGCTTGTTCACAGCTGTTCGCTGTTCTTTTTGTGAGAAGAGATGAAGCAGTGGAGTTGAATGGACATGTAGTCAGAAAGGGCTGGGAAAACCTCGCTTTTTCCCTTCTGTAAGATATAGCAATGTAACAATTTACGCTATTCATCCATTATTTAATCACGAATGAAATTGTTGTTGAGTTTTAAATAAATTTAAAAAGACAATCCTGTCTTGCTATTTTTCCATAAAAGCTCGGAAACGTTACACCCCCTTCTCATTGGAATACATGTGTGCATTTTCCCCACCTTCAATTATCAGCTGCATTTTATAAACCTGTTACATAGAAACACAATTTTATTTTATGCATTTCAATATCAAGTGAAATCTTGAAACTAGTCATTCATTCCAACACTTAACATGTTATGTAGTTTTCATTCAAAGCAGAACTCAGATAATGAGCCACATATTATTTTCAGGCTGTTTTTTATGCAAATAATATATGTCCTGATAATGTTTTTGCAATGAAATGCATATTAGTAGTTGATTTTTAATTTCCATTACATCTTGTTATTGTTGTCAAAGATATTCCATCAAGAATAGTATTTTTATTACGTTTCTGTATATGGATATAACAGACTTCCTTCCTGTGTACTAGCAAGATCTGATAACGATTTAGCCACTTTTGAATGAAAAAATATTGATAGGAGCGTTATATGATTTTATAATACAAATAGAAAATATAATATAGCTCTGAATTTTATATTCATGCATATTTATAATATTATGTGTACATTATATAAGAATACACATAACATGAATAGGTAGCGATGAAAGTACGGAAAAGTTTAAAATCTGGTATTTTTAAAAAGCATGTTCTTCCATGGAATAATCTGTTTATTCTAAAACATTCCATTATGTATAGACTACCTACTGCTTTTAACATGGAATCGCGTGGATTTTCGTTCTCCACAGCACATTAAAGTTTCTCACTCCATTCATCAAAAACTTCAGTCAGATATTCTTCTTCAGTGGCTCAACAGTTCTGGGTGGGCCTTGGCCTTCTCCAGATATGTCTAATTTTGGCAACTGTTTTTGAAACAGATATGATATACAATAAAAATTTATCTTTATTTCAAGATTTTAAACATACATACTTCTTCTCAACAGCCAATCATGGTTCTCGACTCTAAAAAAATTTTTCCTTACGGCTGCCATATTTATTGACAGTAAAGCATGCTCATTTATTGCTTACCATGACTCATCACCACAAAGTTCCTTTGATGGTAATTCAAATAAATCATCAAATTATCAAATATTTCAGAGGATCCATATTGTCGGGGTCCCCCCCCTTAACAACAATTTTAGCATATAAAATTAGAAGAGATCAAAATTTGACTCAACATACACACTTGCCAAACCATGATACTCAAAAATCAGATTTTTTTTTAAGAAATCAGTAGAGGGTCTCAAAAAAACTTTTTAAATTCTAAAAATATACAGAAAGAAAATGTATTTTTTAGGAGAATCAGGAGAATTTTCTAATCAAAAAGATTTTTTTAATGATAAAAATGCATAGTAAGAAAATTTATTTTTAATAGTGAGTTAACTTTAAATAGTAACTAATTAATAACTGAATGCTCAGATATTAATTCTTAAATAAAACTACTAATAAATACTTACATTTAAAGAAACATTTTTACTGTGTGCACCTTTTTAACAGCAAATAACACTTTAATCAGTTTTCATACAAATGCTAAGAACAGTAGCAGATTTTGCTTTTATTAAGATAGATAGAAACTTCATTATTTTATTCATAGCAATTACCACATTGGCCTGCTTTTGCTAATAAAAGTTTTTCTAATGTGTCATTATTAATACTGAATCTTAATTTAGTCCTTGTTTTAGTAACACTGAAAATTCTCTCATGCTCTGCATTATTATGGGGAATTGTCAGGATGGCCAATATTACTCTAGACAGTTTATAATACTTTAAAATTCCACCTGCACTTTTTCACTTTTCCAGTTAACCTACACTGGGTATCAATCCTAGCTAGTTTTGTAACTTTACTAAAGTTTTCTAGTTGTAAATTGCAAAATTGTGATTACAATTTATCATTTGAAACATCTATATATATATATATATATATTATATTATATATATATATATTATAGTGCATATAATATACATTTATTTAAAAGTACACATTAAAGTCAGATAATGAGACACAGTTCTTGCTTACCTTTCCCGTCCTTCACCAACTACAACAATTCTCTGATTGTCTGGCGACCAAGCCAGGTCTTTAATAGTTCCTGCAAAAGGCTGAAACTCATTCTTCAGAATGTGTTCTTTTTGAGTGGTATCCCATATGCGAATTTTCCCAGATTGGTCTAAATAAGAACAAGCAGGATTTTTCTAATGCTCATTTACAATACTAAAAGTTTCAAAATATGATAGTTAATATAATTTTAACAACAATTGAGCAAAAAATGTAGTTTAAGTATTTAAAATTTTAAACATGCAATACAATAAAAAATATTTCTAGACAGATAATATAAAATATATTTTCAGAAAAAAATACAAGTGGTGAGTCACTTCTTTCAATATTCTTTTAATTCTTTCAAAAAGAATGTAATCCTGTTACATTATAAACTATCAGATCACAATTTTGGAATATAGCTATTAACAGTAATGAAAAATCGCAGACACCCCATAGCAATTCACAGTAACTCTACATGCATAGAACATCAGCTTTTGATGTATGACTTTGGAAACACCTCTCTAGATGTTCATTTTTATTATTTCGACTTCCTTTTCAATCTCAACATGTAATAAATCAAACTAAATTATTAAAAGCGTTCATGAGCGGCACTACAATAACAGTACAAAGTACTGCAATACAAGCACAAAAATATTCCCCGTGGAAAAATTCTAACAACTTAATAAACTTGACACAAATAAGTGTAGGACTAAGCATTCAAAGGCTATTTGCCTAGAAAAACAGTTTTGTGGAAGATTTTTTTTAGTATGACATGGCTTATATTTGGATTATTAATAGATAAAACTATTAAGCTTCCAATTTTCCTTAATTAATTCCTAATTTCATTCCTTTAGTGTAATTAGACAGCACTTCACTACTTGTCTTCTAATCATATCAACAGCCTTGAGGTGGACACACCATCATGAAAACTAATAATTGCCATCACTGATAATCATGGCTTTCATGTGACCACCTTGACAGAACACAAAATCATCTGGAGCTCAGCATGGTCATCTCAAGGAGAAAATACTCCACATATGTGTGTATATATAGTTGCATAAAATATTATATATGAAAATATATCAAGCATGGTGCGTCAAAAAATAAATTATTTTTAATTTTAAAGATTGCAACTGATACCCCAAAAAATAATGGTTCATCCCTACACCAGACTAGAAACACTTTTGTTTTTAGTACTTTGCTAAAAATCAATTTGTTTTTATTTAACTATTTCTTGGTGAGTTTTACACAATAAAAGTAAAAACAAAGAGGAATTTGAAAACAAATTTTTCATTTAGAAAATGCAATAAAATTTTAATATGTCACATTAAATGAAATATCTGTAGTACCTGCAGATGCTATGTAAAATCCACTTGGAGAATATTTTGCCACGGTAGTCTGAACAGAATGCTCGGTATAAATATCAGATATTAAAGGGTCCTAAAGAAATAAAAAAATTACTCAGCCACAAAAATGTAATTGCAGTAAATGAGCATGTCAGCTTAAAATTTAATAATTAAAATGAGATGCTTATTTGAATAGTACTGGTCCCTTAGAATGCACTTAGCTTCTTTTAATAGAGGTTAAAATTACTAATATAGCATCTGAAAGAATTTAAATAATACAAGATAATTTATATTTCATCAATCCTGAATATTAAAAAAAATTCATCAATATTAAATCAGAAAGAGTAAAAATAAAACAAAAGTAAATAATATATAACTGCAATAATCAACTGAAGTTCCTATTTTGGCTAATTTTCTTTCCTTCCTGTTTAGATCTTAGTCTTTAATTAAATTATATGCAACAAACTTCAAATTACAAACTGTTCCATTACATGTGCATAATAAACTAGGTCAATTTTGAAGATTTTAAAATTCTGTTAGTATAGAAGTACTTTATAAACTTAATAAACTCCCCACTTTGTAAAAGCTCTGCTTTACACCTCTTGTAATTTTCTATTACTTTTTCAGTCTCTTCAGGTGGTTTATGAAAGAAATCTGAATAAGAATTTTCTTTCGCAAAAACACATGAAAAAAGCAAATCTTGCATCATATGTTATATCCAGTGATAGTGAAAAGTATGTTTTAGTTGTTAATGAGATTTACATTGGTTCAACAGGATGTTTCCATCATAGGCAACTAATTGCAGATGCGCTAGCCTGAATTGTCAAACATACTACACTTTGATTTTAGCCAAAAGGTTGACAAGCAATGTCAAACATACTGTCATATTCCTTTACATCAGCTAGACCATGACAAACCTGATTTAACACTAAGTTAGGGTGGCAGGCAGATAAGCTATACAGGGTGCCATGATATTAATTTTGTCCTTTTTTCTATATACACTTATCACTAGAACTTTCTACTACAAATCTCCAATGGCTCAGCTTAACATACCATCATCCCTCCCATGATTTCGAGGTGCTCAAGTATACTGGAAAGTGAAAATATGCTGTATATACATTATTTCAATTTACATATGCTTCATATCACTCCTATCAGCCCTAGGTGGAAGGCCTATTTTCTGCATAAATTATTGGAACTGCTTCTTCAATTCATGTACTTTGGCACACAAAAGATTTCAGAAAAAACTGAAATTGAAAAATCCTGCTTGCATAAAATGGAGGTGGGGCAACCTGTACTTCTATATAACTTTCTAGAAAATGTTTTCGTATATTGAGGAATCTCAGTTTTGTTTAACTGGTTGGATGGAAAACTTAAAACTAGTTATTTGGTAAGCAGCTGAATCTGTGACTAGTGCTCATACTCCAGCAAATAAAAAAAAAAAAATAAATGTTGCTTGATGAAGGAATAAATCAAACAGAAGCTTTACTGTTTCCATTTATTAAAGAAGTTCAAAATTCTGTCTCATTTGCTTCTGAGAGGGGGATTATTTACACAAGGAAATAAGATCATTAGGAATTCTTAGTGCTGTAAAGGAACCACAAATAGCCATTTTAATGTAATTTTGAATGGTATGGTTATTAGCAAAAAATTACAGTCAGTCTGAAACAAAGGCTACCAATATGACTACCATATAATGTTTTCCTGTTAAGTGTATTTATAGCTCTTTTGTCTTTTCCCCTCCTTGAAGATGTAATATCAGTCAATCCCAATACTGCACCTCAGCAATGTTTACAGTATAACCAGAAACTACCTGACCATTTAGAAAAAATAGTTACCATATTTACTTGCATATTTTGTCCTATGCTTTTTTCAGCATATATTTTAGAAACTTCTGATTTATGGTAACAATATAAAATGCACGCACAATAGGAAATTATTTCGTGTAAGTAAAAAGAATATTATTGAAACTGAAAAATCCTTTGAAATGCATCCCATAACATCAGTGCCTCTTTATTTGTGCTATGTTTATCGTTAAAGACATTTCTTTAGAAATAGTATACACCTCATATTCCTTCTCCTCCTTGTTTTCATGCAGTAAAATTACTAGGATAAGGAGAGGAAAGGTATTCTAATTTCTTCATTCTTCTCAAAAGCAAGGCTCTCATATGTGAAGGGAAAAGTAGAGGCTACTCAGTTTCCTCATTAAAAATCTTTACACTTGAATGAAAACACTTACTTTGATGTGCATGCAACTGCATTGTTTTTTTAATTTTCTTAATTACATATGCCCACATGAGACAATCTCTAAAGTTAATGGCAACACAATGTAAAATGTAGTGCTAAATATTACCTCATCTTTTTGTTCTACATTCATATACACTCCGAGTAAAAAAAAAAAAAAAAA
>KK120530.1:179553-190088 GCA_000611955.2 Stegodyphus mimosarum | reverse complement strand
AAAAAAAAAAAAAAAAAAGGTATTTTTACTAGCCAAAAGAATTGTTTAATAATCTCAGAATTTGACATGTGAATACCTCTTAGCCAGATATGCAAAAGCTAAAAAGTGTGCAGCAAATTAACATACAAAACAGTTATAAACTGCATGGAAAACACACACACACTCCTAAATGCAAAAGGTCCACACAGCTCAATCCCAGTATCAATTCAAACTGCATATGCAATAATATTGTTCCATTACAAATAAAAATGCTTAAAAGCCATATGTAAAAACTGTACATTCAGTTAAGCAACTTCAATAAAGGTCACATCTCTGCCTTCAGAGAAAAGTCTAGTTATACAAAACAATAACACAGCAAAAGGACTGAAATGATGATAGTCTTATTACCAGCAATTACAACTGCATCTCATAACCATCATAAGGATATGAACAGAACTAAGATAAGAATATCTCCAAAGTATTGCATAATGTCACAGCTCTACTATATGCCATTCAAACCAGCTCACATTTATCCATTGAATAAGTAATATAAAAAAATATTGAAATAACAAACCAGGCTGATATTAAATTATACTGTTATTGTCTTTTGCAAATCTACCATTCACTCCTGGACATCAATAAAGCTTACTGCAGGCTGCAAAGTATTGCACTGAAATCACAATGTGCCCAATAAAGACTCACAGATTGTTTTCATTTGATGATCACCGAATTTTTACGTGACAGAGGTCTGGTACTTATTCCATAACATTGTGAAACAGTTTATGTACACTACTCCTGGTATTACCATTTGCAAAGCCACTATTTATACCAGATTACCTTTAGTTATCATTCACACCTTTTTAATAAACCAAGCATCTAATGGAAAACATTTTGTGTCCTATTTCATTTTCTTTGTTCTATCTTTCTGTACTATAACACCCATCTTAAAGTAAAATTTCCTTCATTTTATTATTTTAGTATATTCAATTTTATAGTCTAATAATAATAAAAATTTACTGGTACTTGTACTTGCTAAAGTAACTCAATGTACTTAGCGTACAACTCCTTGGTTTGACACATTACACAGCCTTTCCTAAATGAATATGCAAAGGACATTCAATGGTTCAACAGGAAACTAGTTACAGCTCCCACAACATTTGTATACTTACTAACCTGTATCACAATATATGTAATGATGCTGAGCAAAAGCAGAATATTTGGCAGCAAATTCAAATGCTACAGGACAGCATTTATCATTTGCACAATTCCATACTAAACCATATGTCATCATGCACCCTAACCACAGACAGTTACTCATCATACTAATATGAAATAGTTCTGAACCTATGTTTCTCAATAAATGGAGTGACTGTTACACAATTTTAATCTTTTTCTTCTTGTTCACGTACACATCTTTGTTCAGGGCTCATGTTACATTTTATATTCGTGCAGTTCTAGTTGCAGAATATTCTGACACAGTGATTTTTTTTATGATTGTATACAAAATATGGCAATCCATAAACACACCTGAATGAACAGCAACTATTTCTGTGGCACAAAAACGTTACCTGATTGATATGCTCTAAAATGCAAATCAATAATCTCTTTTCAATAGATAATTATACTTACAGCAATGTCACGAATAATGACACTATGTCCATTTGTGTACAGAAACGTTTTCCCTTTTGGATCTCCACCTAATACCAAGGGCATTCCCCTCTGAGTTCGAGGAAGTGTGGCTAATATAGTGCCTATAATTAACAAATACATATTTATTAAAATTCACAAAATAAAAAAATAGGTTCTTTTGGAGGAGTTAAAGCAACAAGAATCAACATAATATTTATAAATGTGCAGGGCTAGTTTAAAAGTTTTTAAGTGCAGAACTTTCTTCATTTGCAGAATTGCAAAAGATAAAAGAGAAGCCAGTGCTCAGGTGATAAGAATCAGATGAAGTCAAGCTACTGACGCTATCTATTGATGAAAATGAAAAGCTGAAAGTAAAGATGGACTGGAATTGGGATCATTAACTACAAATGAAAGATATTTTATGAATGTGGAATGCTCCTGGAAAATCTAATTTAGCAACAGAAGATGCTTTTTGAATGATTTTGGCTTCAAAAAATTGAAGATACCATTTTCTGACAAACACTGTTGGGTAACATAGGGTTAATTTATTTCTTTTTTTCTAATATATGCCCCTTGTTCCTTAATGTGAAATTTTTAACACTGTCATAGTTTGATCAATGTAAATTAGACTACTTGCAATGTAAATTAAACTACACTGGTAAGGAATTCTATATGTATTCCAGGAGTTCACATCCGGCATGTGGTACTTAAGTATGGAACTTTAGAGTTTATTGACAGAACAGAAAATGACATGAAAGTTGAATTTCTGTAACATGCCCACTATTTTATAGTTAATCAATGGGGGAAAAAGGCATGGCAACAGAATTCTTATAGTCTCCTAAAACAAGAGGGTGTTTTTTGATGTGTCGAGACACATCAAACCCATCAAACTCCACACATCAAAACTTTTCAATACATTTAAAAGCATTCTCTTGTTTTAGAACATTTTAAAAATTCTACTGTCATTCCTTTCTAATGATTAGCTATAAAACTGCATATATTTTATAGAAATTCATCTTCTGTGTTGTTGTTTTTTTTGTCAAGAAAATTCTCAGTTTTATACTTAAGGACCCCATACCAGATATGAACACCTGGGGTAGATACAGGATTTCTTGCCACTGTGGTTCATTTACATTGGTCAAATTAAGACAGCCTTAAAATTTCAAGCTAAGGAATATGAGGTGTATGTTAGCAAAAAAGAAACACATTAAATCTTCTGTTGCTCAGAAAATCACATCTTCCATTTTTCTGCAGCCAAAATTACTCAAAAAACATCTTTTATTGGTGAACTAGATTTTCTACAGAAGTTTCACATTCATAAAAATCAGTTCTACTTAACAATCCTAATTCTAACCTGTCTTTAAACTTAGATTCTAAGGAAATTATTTCAGAGTTTCATTTTTCATCAATAGATGATGACAGAAGCTGGAATGCTTTCCTCTCATTCTTATCACCTCAGCACTGGCTTCTCTCATCATTTGTACTTTGCAGCAGCAGAACATTCTATATTTAAACCTTCAAAACTAGTCCTGCAAATTTATGAATACTTTGCTGATTCTTGTTACTCTAACTCCTCTAATAATCATTATTTGGCATGTTACTTTAACTCAAATAAGTTCCTTTTATTAATAGTACAACACAAACTGTGAAATACACAAAAACTTAAAAGGTAAATTTTGTTACAATAAAATCTAAACAATATCCTTATATCAATTTTAAACATTTTTTTAAATTTAAATCAAAGCAGAAAAAAGTCTCACCTATCTATTTAAACAGCAGCATAGTATAATAACTTTTGATTCCTGTATTTTTATTAGCCTTTTAATCCTGAATAGTATTATTTTATGTGCATACACAGTCTAAATTTCACACCCACTGATTCATTATTCACAGCTTGATACATGTAGCTCAATAACTGTTTTATTGCCCTTCTACTGAAAGAAAGGCATAAACAGTTCAGATGTTACAAAATGTAAACTACAATAGGACAATCTTGTGTTCTAACATTAAATGCACATACACACAGTTTGAACTAATGTTTCACTGCTTATGAGGAATAAAATCATTAACTATTCTACTATTTTACAGCAAACAAATGACAGAAATATTAAAAATGCATTCTTTCCAAATTCCTTTTTACCTTTGAACATGTTTGTATCATACCAGCTTTTTAAAAAAATAAGTCTCTATTTTAACAGTTAAATTGCTTTTTGCATGTTATGTTTTTTACATAATGCTTCCTTTGAGCTACATAACGAATAAGTACAATAAATTCATCTCATTTAATTCCTATTAATTAGGCTTCTCAAAATGTTTCACAGCATGAACAATTCATTGAATAATAGAATAATGCTTCATCACTAATGTAATAACAGTATCGTTATGTGTGTACAGGTTCATAATTGATTGAATGCACACAAAACCAATGATACCTTGATAAAATTTATTTTAGCAAAGAAACACTATAGCTCTGGAACTTTCCACAAAAATACTCATACAGTGCTTCTCATTATAACACAGCACAATCAGGTGCAACCACTTCAAACTATTTAAAACATCAAACACAACGTAATGCAAAGTGCCTCTAAAGAGCGAAGTTCACACGGACATAGTTCAATACTCTAAAGTCGACTCTGAACTAAAAACTGAGAACTGATGCTCTCTTCGGTCTTATATAGTTTTCTCCCAGTTGCTGAGGATCCAGTGCCTTCCATTTCTCGAAATTACTGGAAGGCATGTACAGTTAACACTTTCATCATGGCAATGGTATGCCTTTGTCCCACCCTCTGTGCAGCTCTCTGCAACGCTAAAATTGAAACAAAACATCAATTCCTTTAAAACCTACTTATTTTACTTCAAAAAATAATAATCAACTGCAGTTAATAAAAATGTATGATAATTTATTTGATAATGATTTATTTGTGTTTACAGACATAAAAATAATAATAATAAAATAAAAATCCTAAATATTGCATAAATCAGAATCCCTCTGAACTATGATATTTTTCAAAACAAGGTACTAGACTTAATGCTGGCTTCTACGTACATGTTTTGCACACATAACGAGTCTCTCAGTGAATTTTGTATGAATTTCATACGACACATTTCTGTGTTGGAGCAGCCTTATTTGAGGTTGCTGTTATTATATCCAAGTAATGTCCTTCCAACTTCCATGCATGACATATCAGAGGATTTATGAAAGAGAATGAGAAACGTAATAAAAGCAGAGAAATGTAATAAAAGTGAAATAGCTACAAATTGTGCTCCTGGTGCCAGCTTGTAGAAATGTTGTAAAGACAAAATATTAGGGTCTGCTATATGCTAAAATGTCGATGAAATAAGTCACGGGACATGCTGCAATAATATAAAAAAACCTTGGGTAGAGGATGAATTATCCCGCCTCTTATGCATAGTGAATATTCCTGGAAGACGAGTTATCTCGTCCCTCATGATGAAAGTGTTAAAGTTATGTCTAAGGGCCGAATACAGTTACTCTTACATATAGGGATCAATTACAATTATTTAGTTACAAAACCAAATACAGTTATAAAGGGACTGAGCCAAAATGTCGCCAAAGGGCAACTTTTGGCAATTTCTCACCAAAGTTGGTGACAAAAAATTAGTTGTTGAAAATCACTGCCACCTTGGCAATATCTCGTAAATTTAACAAGATAGCAATTTACTTCAATGTTAAACAGACTTGCCCCTGTAATCTTATTTTTTCAGCAGAGTTTCACTCTCTTGAGACTTTTCATGTTGCACTATACAAAATTATTACTCAAACAGTATCAAGTTTATAAAAATTATTAAGCATAAACTCTAGAAATCATTAGACAAAAATAATATATAAAACACATGTTTTAGAACTGTTTCATTGCTATCTCTTTCCTAAAGTATGAAAACATTTCCTAATTCACATTAACTAATACTTTGCATAAATCCTGAATAAATATTATTGCTATGCGTTGGAATAACTTTTTTTTTATTTCAGCACATTTCAAATTTTATTAAATGTAATGAACTTGGGAAAAACAAACTAACTGAAATAAAAATAAATTTCATGAGAAAATTTTTTAATTTAATCCAAACTTATGATAGATAATAAACATTTTAATCTAAAATTAAAAACCCTGTTGTTAGTCAAATTATCTTCTCACAATAGATTTCTTGTTAAACAATAATATTAACTACCTGAGCTTCTAATATTACAGGAATCGAACTTCTTAATTCATAAAAAAACTGATAAATTATTGAGAATTCAAATCAAAACAAAACAAAACAAAAAAAAGGCTTTCATTGAAAAGGCATTTCTCCTCAATTATGACTTTATCATAATAATATATACCCAACAATATTTTAGAATAATTTCAACAAGAAATCTGAATAATCAAATGAAATTTAATATAAACTAATACTGCAAATTGTAGGAAAAAATTACTTTTGAAAAAAGTTTTTATTCAACATTTAAAGTTCCATCATTAACATGAAAACACAACTAGAAAATCTTCATACTTAAAAATTTACACAATCATTTAACCCAGAGATTTCTCACAGATTCGATGAAATTTTAAAAAGTGTCCATGACGATCACATGATTGATAGACAGATGTGAACTGGCAACTGATCAGCACAATCAAGATGCCATTGATTATAAAAAAATTTATTAAAATTCCTAATTAATTGTTTATTGATATAAAACCATATCATAACCATATTGTATAGTTAAGAAATTATATAAAAACAAGAGGAAAACACTAATACTAGAATAAACATTAATAATCCAAATTTAGTTTTAGATTTACAGACAATTTTATCTGCTCCAGTATTTAAATAAAAGTCATGGTGAAAATGCGCTTTAGCCCACTGCTTGGCGATGTTTTGAAAATCGCCAATTCGGCGCGTTTCTGCGAAACGTCTTTGCAATTAATTGCAACCTTCTCGACACGCTCCGCGAAAACCTATTGTAAACAAAACATAGAATTCTAAAACCATAAATTAGTATGGAAACTGTTGCCACAAAAATATAATAAAATAATATGCAAAACGAACATTACGATCATTAAAATATTTGTCAGTTACCTTTAAATTAATTATTTACATTTTATGTTGTAATACTTACACATTTTATGCCGTTACATAACCTTCCCGACACGCTCCGCGAAAACGTAACCAAAATGGCATCCCAGAAAGAAGGAATTTTTTTTAAAAGGGCATTAAAATTACAAACGATACCATGTACACACCGTTCCGTTTTAACTTAAAAAAAAATCTGAGAATTGCACAATGTAGGCAACGTACACAAATAAACAAAATAAGCTAGAATAACGAAAATAAATTACAAGAAAATGCCATGTGCACAGCGTTCCTTTTAAACTTAAAAAAAACTTCAGCGAATTGCACAATGTAGGCAACGTACACAAATCAACAAAATAAGCTAAAATAACGAAAATAAATTACAAGAAAATGCCATGTGCACAGCGTTCCGTTTTAACTTAAAAAAAACATCAGCGAATTGCACAATGTAGGCAATGTGCACAAATCAACAAAATAAAATAAATTGCAAACGATACCAGCGTTCTGTTCTTCAGCTGAGCCAAATTATTTCAATAAAAGGCAACAAAATATAAAAATTAAGCAACTTGCACTTCCAATAAAGTAATAAATGTACATGTACATTCACTCACCTCTCTCAGCATCACAGCTAAATC
Organism: Stegodyphus mimosarum; assembly: GCA_000611955.2. Classification (NCBI taxonomy): domain Eukaryota; kingdom Metazoa; phylum Arthropoda; class Arachnida; order Araneae; family Eresidae; genus Stegodyphus; species Stegodyphus mimosarum. The sequence continues at coordinate 182,772 of KK120530.1, read as the reverse complement.
CATACCGACTCGGTATTTAGCGAAATATAAGGTATGAAAATAGCAAACACTCAACACAAAAACACCGCATTCAAAGAATACAACGACAACTGAAATAACTACTTAAATTAACACGTAAGAATTTCGAATAAACCGCTACGTCATCTCACATTACCAATAAAACCGTTCTTTATAAAATAGGAAATACGCATGCGCGAAAACTACATGTTTCCGTAGCTTCAAAATACCCAGTCAGCCATGTTCGCGGATATACGGAGTTACCCATGTTGGCACGTTTATTGCTCATTCAAAAACAATCGCTGCCAAGCAGTGGGCTAAAGCGCATTTGGGCCAAAGTCATTATTATAAACCAAATAACAAAACAGTTCAGTTAAATTCAGTACACTTGGAACATCCCATAAAAACCTACATTTTCATCCAAAAATATTACAGGAAATTGAAAAAAATTTCAGACAGACCTATAAAAGATAACACATTTAAAGAAATACAGACAATACGCAAATGATATATTTACGATATTGCTACAAATTTTGCATATATGTATACAATTTTAGTAAAATTATAGTTAGAAAGGCTCAGGAATGTGAAGCATCAGTGGAAAATCTGCATTAAGGGGTATTTAGATAAATGGCTCGCACCAAACTGACAATGGTTTTGGTGACTGAAGGAAATCACCAAAAGTCACCAAATTTATCGACCATTTGGCGACAGTTCGTCCAATCCCAATGTAACTGTAATGGTATCCTAGGCAACTGTAGCTGTACATGACTTTCAACATTTTCGAGAAATCGAAGCTAGTGTAAATTTTTCACTGAATCGAAGAAAACTATATCAGTCCTATGTAACCGTAGCTGTGGATGACTTTCAACAAATTCAAGAAATCGAAGCTAGTGGAAAGCTACTGATTAGGCTCTGTTATACAAGGAAGAGTTGTAAGAGTACTTCTGTGTGAAGAGTTCTCGGAAATGATGACTGTTTCTTTCTTTGAAAAAATATATTTCATCAAACTATCATCAGAATTCAATCCATTATGAACCTGTACGCTGATAAAAATTATTAGTGTTAGATGCGGGGTTGAATAACAGTGACAAGAGCAATGGAGAAGCAACTAAGACAACTGGTGACAGCCTTTGCTGCATTTAAAGAGGGGATGAAAATGGGCTAAGAATCCATTAAAGAAGATATGAAAGGTGTCCAGTAAAAGACTAAAGAGGTCAAGAGGAAATGAAAAGAGAAATTGCTGGCATTATAAAAAAACAAATTTAAGGCTATGAAAGGTAGAATAGACACGGTTGAAAATACAGTTAGAGAAACTGAAGAATGAATTTCTGCTGTCGAACAACAAACTGGTGACAGAATTTCTGCTGCTGTCAGCAAAGAAGCTGACAGCTTGAAGAAATCCATAGTGGCAACTGGGCACAATTCTGATGCCTTTAAATTCCTACCTACAATGGCTCCCAAAAGTGTCTGTACACTTACGAGTTTCACTGAAATATTGCTTTACTCATTAATAAAACTTAATATTTGAGAATGAGTATTTTTTAATAATATCTATAAACTTCACTTAGCAAAATTACAATTATTATTTTATGAACATAGTAATTTTTTTTAATCAATAATCAAAATGTAACAGAAAAGTTATCTTACAAAAGGCTTTATACACTTTAAAGAAATCTGCACATAGTAAATATTGTAGTATTTGTGTCAGTATTTTGAAGGATATCCTGCAGGATTTATGACAGCTTTCAAACATCTGGCCATAGAGGTCACCAGTTTTTTTTTTTTTTTTTAAATATTTTTATTAGTGTTCCTCCATTCTTCCATCATTACTACTGTTTGGTTTTCGTTTTAATGTCTCTTCGTACTCTAAGCTCTTATTCTCTCCAAAATGTGTTCTACTGGGTTTAAATTTGGTGACTGAGGTGTTGTTTTCAGAACTTATGGACAATTATAGACACACTAAAGGCGAAAACTGAGGGCCGTGAGATCGTTATCCTGATAAAAAATAAAGTTATTTCCAATACCTAAATTTTGGGTGGATAGTTTTAAATTACCTTTCAAAATATTTGTATAAAGAGCACGATTCATTATGCCATTAATAAATACAAAATTACCTAAACCTGATGCTGACATGCACCCCCACACAAAGACACCTCCACACCATACTTTACTGTTCTAACCAAGGTCTTGGGATTAATAAGTTCCTAATTTTTTTCCCTCCACACAATTGTAAGTCCACTAGAACTAAAAATGTTAAATTTGCTTTCATCTGCAAATAAGACATGATTTCAATATGCTTCAGGCTTATTTAAAATTGATTTTTTGAAGGAAAGCCTAAGCTTCTAGACGGCCATTCTGAAAAGTAAAATAAACCCATGCATAACCCATTAGCTAAAATTGGCAATTTTCAGCAGTACATGGACACCGAATTTGTGCAATTCTTTGATTTATTATTTTGGCTTTGTAAAAAATCATCACTACACAGAGTCAAAATAGCACATCAAAAGAATTGCACAAAATCGGTATCCATGTACACATCAACCTATTTTCGCTTAAAATAACATCAGAGAATTTGCACAAACTTGGCATTGCGCACCAACTTGACTTTCTCCATGTATTCATCGATCTATTCTCACTTAAAAAATCGAAGGGGGACCCACTTCTACACTAGAGCCAAACAGAAAACATATAATCTCAATAAACTGCATTTTAAATCAAACAATAAAATAACATAAAAACGCATTACACACTACACAAAGGAAATATCCACTTACCTTATTTAGAAACTTCTGTGTCTTCAGGCTGTGGCACACAAAATTCCCTAACAGCATACAAAAACTTTCCTCAAACCATGTTCCCTTTCTAATAGAATGTTTTATATAGTCACCATTTGAATCTCTCTTGCAACAAACCCATTCAAAGCCATCTCAACGGCCCTTAGGTTCGATCACATGCATTTCCTTCATACAAATGCCCACCAGCGGCCGAGCGGTAAAGACACTGAACACTGGTAGTTCGGTCCGAGGTTCGAATCCCGCGAACGGGCTGGCTGCATGGGCGTTTTTGTGGTTTTCCCCATGTGTAATGTGTACACGAGCCAGTTTCCCTTAGAAAGTCCTCCACGAAGGCATCCCTCCCTTTAGGCAGATAGCCCTCGTGTGCTTTGCCATAATTGAATAACCTAACCTAACCTTCATACAAACACGACACCTATAATTC
>KK120530.1:129089-175837 GCA_000611955.2 Stegodyphus mimosarum | reverse complement strand
AGATGATGCACTTTTATGAAACATCTAACGCACATGATCTAACAACAGAAAAGATTTCGTCTGCTACAGCAGTTGGTTTGAATGCTTCTTTAAGATAAATAAATTTAACTCTTTAGAAGGTTTTTCTAGTTAAAAAAAAAAGACTTAGCGGATCTGTGTTTCTGAAATCTGAACCCATAATACTCGGAAATTGGAGCTGAGCCTGCCCCTTTTTATACTATAAATTATATTTTAAGTAAAAACTACAAAGAATGAAAAGATTCGTGCAAGCTTTTCGCACTCTAGAAGCAAGATTGGCGTCAGAGTCGATACAGCCGGTGCCAATCTAACGAAAACAATTGGATTGGGCTCTCTTTTCATTCTGTTCAGGATCGTGATCTTAGGGTTTAATGTTAGGGAGCCTTAGGAAAGAATTTAAACCCTTTAAGTGTAATATAAACTGATGAAATTAAAAGGGCAGCAACACGAAAGGTAAAGCGCAGGAAAGCTATTTTATTAATGGTGTAAGTTTTGTTACGAGGATGAACTAATTTCAAAAATATCCCTGTAAGAATGAAGATTGCAAAAATGGTCATAATCTTATGCAGCCAGAATAAGTGCAAAGATCACTATAACATGGTCTGTGGCGTAGGAATGTGGAGCGTTGGGTAGGCACGTGTGTTATACTAGCCATACAGATTCAATATGTTGCGAAACTTCGCATACGGAACCAGAGGTAGTTTTTGAAGTACTAGTTCCACGCGATGAGTCAACTGTTTCCAGACGGGCACTTGTGTTATACTAGCCATACAGATTCGATACGTTGCGAAACTTTGCATGCGGAAGCAGAGTTAGTTTTTGAAGTATTAGTTCCACGCGATGAGTCAACTGTTTCCAGTTGAGAAGCATCAAATGAACATGCACGCCAGCGCACTAGAGAAATATGACTTCTGTCCAAGTATAACTGAAATGCACAAGTCACATTTAAGTGTATGGTTCATTTGTTAAATCGCTCATATATTCCCCGAAGCTCAGATACCACATATTCCAACACTTTCATACAAATTCACGATTGTAATCAAAGCCTCATTAATGTAAAGAATCATTATCAAAGCCCTATTAATGTATATGAATCGTGAAAGTGATTTTAAGGGGTCACGTGAGTCGTGATCGCAAAGAAGCCAAGTTTCAAAGGACCTTTAATAGCTCAGGCGAAGTCTGCCATCTACTCATAAATCCACTACTGATGAGACGCTAGTGATAACTGAATGCAGTGGCACCCTGTCAGGTTAGAGTGCAGATACGTATGGCTATGCATCAAGCATACTGCACACGCTTTTCACAACAGTACCTTCAGGCAATGACTCGCCCACTGTAGTGCTAGACACAAAACGATATTCTTCTAGCAAGATGATGAGAACCAGTCGCTCAATTGTAATATAAATTCTTCACATCTTTGAACTCTCAGACTCTTTCATCATAAACTCAATAGCAGGTGCCTAGTAAAGATGCTCTCACAACCTGTTGCTGACGACTTCTTATTCGATAACTGTTTTTCAGCAACAAACCTGAGAGTTTGTTTCAGAAACCCTAAGGTTTGTTGGAACTATGTTTACCTTAGGGAACTAAGTTTTTTATGTGCTTCTAAGAACACATTTAACCAACAGTATTCAAGGGCATGAGATATATTTCCTACCATTCGTTTGCGTATCCATGAGTAAGTTCCAGTACTGATATTAGTCTGAAGAATAGGAAAATATATGCATTCATTAATTCATTCTAATAAACAATGTTTCGCAAAATAAATAGATATTCCCATCTTAGTTTAACAATAAAAAGGAACTGGAGCATGGACAAGACAAGCCCTATGATTCAATATAATTCGGCTGACCGTATTTCCGCGAAACCAAAGGGGAAATCAGAGTGACGGTTAATCGTGATAAAGCTGAAAAGAATTATGGGACAAATACGTTGAGACTGTCCTTATTCTTCAGTAACTGTGCTCTATAAACGTTTAAGTACAGCCACGTCGGCAGCAGAGCCAGTGCAACAGGTGTGGCCACAATGGGCGGTAAAAAGCCCAGCGTCGTCCTTGACTATATTTAAAGGCCGGTTTTTATTAGAAAAATTCTGAGCCTAAGAAACGGTGGCGACTTTGATACGCTTTCATCACCAACTTAACGGTTCCAAGAGTTTATGCATCCATTCGGCCGCTTTTAGGTCGGAAATTTGACCTGCCTGACATAAGCTCAAGATCTGGCACATTTTAACTCTCGGGATATGAGGTGAAAGATTTGGCTTGTAAAGGTTGATATGATTTGTTGATACTGCTTGCTAAAACCACATAGCAAAAGATTCAACTTCAGATTTGTGAGGTATTGTAAGAGTGCAAAACATCCTGCTTTGAGATGAAAGGTAATTTTTAAAGTGATTCATGAGAGAGGATTTTTAAATTAAAAGAAGCTCGCATATCCTTGTTAGCAGCTTGCTGCAAAATTCAAAACAGAGGCACACATTTGTATTTATTATAAAATTCGCCTTTCATTGTTAGCGATAGTATGAAGCTATTGTAGCGATCATGTGGGTGCGTGGTCGTTCGTGTCGCCATCTATTAGCATCAATGAGAGGTGCAGCAGCACACAAGTTTCGTACGCTCTTGAAGATGATAATGACCTTGAGATTAGATCCTGGGTCTGTTTCATGCGAGCTGAATTTTCTACCATCAGCGCAAAAGAGGTCCGTGCGCTAGATTCAAGAATTCCGACACTTTTAAATTTGCGACTGCTGAGTGACTCTCGAGATCGCTACACTTTTTATTTAAAATAGAATGAAATTTGAATTTACAAAGTAATAATTAATGTTTTCTAATACGCATAATTATACGGCAGGGATTCTCGACCCGGGAAGAATTCCCCTTGCGGGAATTTCCTAGTTTTATTAGGGAATTCGCTCAACCTTTAATTTAGCTCTTAAATATTTAGTTTTAGTTCATGAAAGTCTACTCTTATTCATGTTTTCGTACTTAGTAACACTTTTCTATGCTTTTTGTTGCTTAATTTATAAATTAAGTTAAAAATAATGTAAATAAATGTGTATGCGGTTTTTAAGCTTTTGAAAGGAGGAAGCGAATGATATTCTAGCAGTGGTGAAAGGGATGCATCAGTAAAAACAGACTTAACATCACTGTTATACAAAAAATGAGATTTTACCCCGTTTTCTATATACAGCATTATAACGAAAACTGTAAGATGGGACACATAAACTTAAACTGTACAGACATCAGGTATTTTTTGAAAGCAGGAGAGATGGAAATGAAAAATGCCTTCGCTGGGATTCGAACCACGGACCTCTCGAATACGCGCCCAGCGTGCTGACCATTACACCATGAAGACATGCAAAGAAGGCGGGAGCAATATCTTATAAGATGTGTTCTAAAATCTCAATGAAAATATTTAAATGAATCCAAAAAGTATTTCTTTATTTAATTAAATTGAACCCTATAGCAATTTTTAGACAGATTTTGCCAGTCATTCTTTAAACGTTCTTAATCACTTTTGGCTCTTTCCTTATTCTGCTTATTTTACATCTTTTTAAAGATACACAAACTTAAACTGATCCAAAGTTCTCCGACATTCTGCTATACACGTAAACACGAATAAACTGTTATAATTTACTTAAGTACATTAATAAATACATTATTAACGTATTAAGAGCCAAGCCTGTTTTTTCCTTCTTTCCCATTTAGCTGATTTCATTTACATGCTGGAGATCGAACACCTGTCATTTTACATAATGTAGATTTGAAAGATGAATATAATGTTTTAAATTTTATATCGACAGTGAACAATGACTGATTGGGACAGAAGGAAAATTACACTTTCAGTCAGATGGACTGATGCGATCCAAATGGTAAGTGCACTGTTTATCATCGTAGACTGACGCTGTTCGAACGAAAATATAGTGAGTAGGATGCAGGGTATAAAGCCCCGTCTAGAACAAAACACAAAGTATGTGATTAGGTTAGGACCGAAACAGTACAGAAGGATGTCAAAGAGTTGCTTAAGAAAAGCTATCCCAGCGATTTCTGTCGAAAGAATAATAATTTACCATCTACAGACTAAAAATCGCGCCATTTCGAGGCCAGTCATGGAAAACTAAACAGAATAAAGAAATATTTAGTACATCCCCTACTTAAAACTGATAAAAGTATTTGAAAAATTGGATCCATTAAATATATGGCAACTTGTGACTGAACGTTTGGATATTTTTAGAAAGCCATGAAGCCTGAAGACATGCTGAAAACAACATTTATCATCAAATCGGGTGTATATGCGTTTCTAAGACTGCCACTTTGGTTGTGCGATGCTCCTGGTACCTTCTAGGGGTACATGGACATAATTTTAATGCCCATACTAGGCAGATCAACATTTATATATGTATAGATGCCATAGTGTTCACTAATAGCATGATTAAGGAGCATATCAAATATCTGCGCGAAGTTTCTGAAGCTTTAAAAGAAGTGCGGTTAAAAGTGAATGCTTCCAAATGTAAATTCGTAGTTAATAACGTCGAAGGGTTGAAAATGTTGAATCCAAAATAACTGCAATTGAAAATTTCCTGTCACGAAATATAGCAACTAAACTAGTGCTTTTTTTTATTTGTTTTTTTTATTTAAACTCATAATAAAAGAATTCCAGAATGATTTCGCGAAAATTTTAAAGCTCTTGTTTAACTTAAAAGAAGGCAAAGTTCATTTGGCCAGCGAAGACTAATAAAGCTTTTAAGAAGCTCAAAGCAGCGTTAATTCAAGTTTCGGTTTCAAATTTCCTGAGCCGAATGAAAAATCAAAACAGCTGCAAACATGTTGGATTTCGGGCAAGAGCTGTGCTTATGCAGGATGGCAAGTCGACGGCATATTTTAATAAAACTCTCAACCAAATTCAAAGAACTTACTACCTAGCAAGAAGCAATAGGGACCTCTCAGAATTATGTTGGCTGCTTAGTATTTCAGGGTATATTTCGGAAAAGAGTCGGTAAAAGGGTGAATGAACCATATCTCGATCATCCGCTCATATTTAGGAAGTAATTTACTTCTAAGACTGTTAAGATTGGCTCCCAAGTTAAGCAGTATTATCTAAATATTAAGGATTGGAAAAAAAGAGAAGAGGAAAGGAAATGTCATGGCCAGTGGCCAGTGGCCAGTGAACAGTCGATAATTAAACTGGGTGATAAGGGAAATGAGATAAAATATGCCAGAGTAATAAAAGACTTGGAAACGTATCCCAAGTTTAAAACTATTCACGCATATTTAGAGGATTCTGGCAATTTTGATTATGTCGATGTTACTGGCATTAGAATCACGGTCGCGAAATACAAAGTTATTGAAGTCATTTTGTTTTACAAGAAAGGCAGAGATAAATATACGGAATTACGATCATTTATCTCAGAGAATTTAAAAATAAATATACTGAATGAGTTACATGATGCGGCATTGTTAAGCCAGCTAGGCTTGACAAAACAGCGTAGAGAGCAAGCGGTTTATTTCTCTTAACTGCAGAAATTTCTAACGCATAACGTCAGGTCTTGGGGCTATTTCCAGCTAATCAGCTATGTAAATTATATCCGATTTAGGTATTTAAATAGTATAAAATCAATTTCCTTAATCAAGGTTTTGAAATTAATTTACTAGTAACTGTTCTAGAAATGAAGAAATAAAAATCAATTATGGTTAGTAATAGTCGCTCACTTCAAAACAGATAGATTTAGTTTACTTACGGATGACATCAGCGAAACTGTTTCAGACTCGTTTTTAAAGAAATTTATCTTAAAATAGAGGGCAACCAATTAGAGTGATACAGTATAACACCCCACAATGAGTCAAATTTTTGAGGAAATGTAAGCGGGCCTTGACAAACCAGTTCAAGGTTGTCTCTTATGGACCACAGCCGAATACTGCAGAGAGGGTAAACTTGATCATGTAAGAATTTACCATTAGTATTGGAATAGATGCGTCAGAGAACTGGCCTACGTATGAAGGCCACAAATAATACGACAGAATAGAAAAAACATCCGAAGAATTATGTTTAGACTGGAAACTGATTACACTGCTCAATAAACTGTTCTTTGTGGAAATGAGAACAGAAATGTTTCAAATAAAAGGCATTCAGAAATTAGTTGTTGAGGCAGCTAGCAATTCGGATGAAACTGGCGTTTACTCTGGTGGGAAAATGCGGGAGGAAACTTTTAATGCCACCCTCTGTCAAGATGACGACGAAATAATCGGAAAAATACGATGAGAAGGACGGAAGCATGAGGATAAAGATGACACGCAGAGCCAGTAAGTTACACCCAAGAAAGCTGACGAAGTATTGCAGATATTCATAAGTTTGCAAAAAAGTGTTCATCGCTGTTAGCACATGATATTATAAAGCTTCATTGAACCCGTAGTGAGTTTTTAAAGCTAAGGGGACAATCTCGTAAACACGTAAAGATTCGAAGTTATATGCCATCCCATTAAGAAATTTGAAACTTTCATGAGATAATATGTTCAGTAATTTTAAAATCTTGTTCAATTTCTGTGAAATATAAAACCACGCGTATGTGATTTAAATAATTTGTACAACTTTTGCTATCCGAAACTGGCGAGGTGCGGTTACTGCCGTTTAAGAGAGATTCTACTGCACAGTAGGAATTTAATGTTCCTGTAACAGAAAGTATATTATTGCAGAAAATGTAACTGTAGGAAAAGTTATTATCTTGCAAATGAAACGGATTGTTAAGTTAGCGGTAGGCTCTCCTGTAACGCTTTGTTTTGATAATAAAATAAATGATAGGCATTAGCTTAGATTTTGAGGGTGTATCTGAGGTCTCCTGTGTCTTGAGAACTAACCATGTAGGATTTGAGATAGGAGGTTGAACATGTTTTTAAAACTATCTATATATTTAAATACATTCCTGTTCACATTGAAAGGTGGAAAACAAAAAGCTTTAAAGGGTATTGAAGCAAGGGAAGCAATATGTTAAAATAAATTATAGAACTAAATTCTTAACACATGTTATAACTTAACTTATGTCACATACTCTCTGAGTGACCAAAAATATTATTTGAGGTAATAATATATTTTTCCGTCAAGAAATCTGGAACGAACAGAGATCGAAGAGCAGCATCATATGTTGCAAAGAAAATATGTGTTAATTGTAGCATCAAGTCATTGTCAAGTACAAGAGTGTTTAACTGCAGTATTTTGTAAAAGTTTTGGCTAAGTATTAGTCGTAGAATTTTAAAATTTTACCAAGGTCCTTACAACATCTGTTTTCAAAGTATTCAAATTCTAATGAGGGCAACTATAAGGTTTTGTGTTTTTAATCCATTAACCTTTCACTTTCATTTATACTGTCACATCGAACTTCATCGGCTACCATCAGAATCCTAGTTACTTAGCATTTATAAGAACAGAGTTATAGAAGTCAGGAGAGAGTTTTTAGCAGATACCGCTGACTTCTTCCATACTACTTACGCCCAGGTCTTGGAGTTACCTGGATCGGATTTATTCTTTTGATAGCCGTGTTTACTAACTCGATTAGAAGAGTTGAACCTAAGCTTACAACAGGACTTTGCCTTGGGAATTTTATACCTAAATTACTTAAGTTTTACTTTGACGTTTATGTTTTATGAAATCCGGTAAGCCGCGCTGAATTGCTTTGTTGAATACACACGATATGTTTATTAGTTAGGTTGAAACTTTAATAAAAGGTTTATTTTAAACCTTCTTTTGAGCTCATAGGCCTATCCACTGGAAGTCTAAAACGGGCTTTTAAACACCGACCGAACTGTACATACGAAGCTGGAATTAAGTTTGAAATACATCGGCTCCGTATAAACTGTTTTTAAAATGATAATTTATTTATTATGTTTGGAAATGAATTACTGTTTCAGATCGGTTTATATGCCCAAAATGCATATTCATTGCTAAACATTTATACCAGGTTAAACTTATGTATAGTCGGTTTTGAGTACTGATAATTTAATTTCATATTGCAATTGTTTCTTTTAATTTTAGTTTTTAATTAACTGAGCACAAATTAAATTAGATTTTCTATTATTGTCAAGCTCAGAAGGGGAATATAAAGTTTTTCTTTGGAAATAAACTGAATGTTTTAGTTTTATGAGATTAAAAAAAATTAAAAGTTTAGTTCGAAAAGCTAGATTATTTGCTTAGTTGCTTTATATGACCAAGTTCAGTAATCATTTCTCAGGAGGCAAAAAACTTACAGTACAATATCAGATACTCAATTTTTCACTTGAAAGTACTTTCAAGCGCAAAAATTTTATGCCCGACAGGAGGGGGAAAATATAAAAATTCAAAGGGCACGATATTCTGAGTTCCTTGGAAAGAAGCTTAGCTATAGCTGATCTGGATTTTGAAAGTTGGTTTTAGCAGTTAATTTAATCCAGCATGTGGACAAGAATCAAATTTTCGTGTATCACGAACTGGCCATTACAAGACCGATACTGAGACAATTAAATTAAATCACCTTAACTTCTTTACAACCTACACACTGTATCAAAAAAAAAAATGTTTGAAACATTTTCCAGCCGGAAAAATAAAAATTATTCGATCATAAGAAAACTTGGCATCAGTAACAAGACGAAGCTGAAAAAGGATTAAAATTATATAGCAATCAATTTATTTATTCACAAACATAGATCCTGAACACACACGTATAATGTATATATGTAACATATGAAATGTGAAGCACAAGTGTTAAAGAAATTACTTATGTAATTGACAATAGACTTTTAACATCCTAAATTTAATTTATATATAACCCCTTCAAAGGACCTGGTGTGCGCCATTTTGACGTCATTAGTCTCCACTAATTAGGATTACTGTAAACTATTGCCAAATAGCTGCTTAGGATAACAAAAAGGAACTGAGCTTAAAAATAACTCCCGTTACCTTAGTGCTCATCACGTGTCCCCTCCTGTCGCTTCGTAAGCATGTAATTAATCAGTCGGCATCTTCATAACAACGTAATCTGCGTATAAAATGTTGTGGGGTGCATATTGTCCCCGTTATGCTGTGCGAATCAAGAAGTTATTCATTAATAGATTAGTCATCAAGTAATAAAGATGTGTTGTGATTATCCAGTTATTTGTGGTTCTTCTAGAATTCCATCCAGTCACCTACGTAACCATTTCAAGCTGTCTGTTATCACCGCCCACCTCGAAAAAAATTATTAAAAATTACCCATCTGAAATTATTACATGTATAGGGGGTTCTAAAATATTGAACTCCATGGTCCAAGCAAACAGTTGGTCATCCAAAAATGCAACCCCATGAAGGAAGCATCTAAACAGCATAAAACTTGCATCATGTGTACACGGCGATGGATGATTACGATTGTATACGGCGATGGATGATTACAAATGATTACGATTTGAGAGTACGCCCTCATCACAGGCGAAGCATTTTCTGCGTGCAGCTTCAGAATGCCTCGAAGAAAAGCACCCGAGCATCATTCAAGCTCAATTTCTGCGTTCGATGGAGGCAGAATCGTTGTATATGTAAATTGCGGATTATCATTCCGGAAATCGGTCATCACATCGGACTTAGCCAAACATCAGTAATGCGAATATGGAAGCAGGAGGGAACGACGAACGGACAGGAGCAAATGCAGGAGCCTCGTCGCATGATTAATTAGAAAGACAGGCATATTATACTTAAGACACTGATGGAGCACACTGCCATACTCGCAAACATGTGACAACGAATATAGTCTGTAACACAACAACTGGTGTCTGCATGAACAATTTGACGTCATTTATGGTACAAAGGACTGTTCATTAAACGTCCATTACTTCGCTTACCTTTAAATTGCAGGCGTCTAATTTGTAATGGTCCAATGAAGTGCAGAGATGGATAGGCATGAAATCCTGTATTCGGGCGAATAACCCTTCTGCTTGCCGTACCACGATGGTTGGATTAAAGTTTGGGGACACCGTAAATAGAAATTGCTCGGCTGTTATGTTAAGCATCATCATATTGATCCTGCATTCGGTGTTATGGTTTGGTGTGGTACTGGATTCCACTCTCGCACCACCTAGTACGCATTATCAGTACGCTTACCAGCCAACTCTATATCGCTGAAGTTTTGCAGCCTGTTCTCATTCCTTATTTTCAGGGCTTGCCCTGGGTTAGGTTAGGTTAGGTTAAGTTATTCAATTATGGCAAAGCACACGAGGGCTATCTGCTTAAAGGGAGGGATGCCTTCGTGGAGGACTTTCTAAGGGAAACTGGCTCATATACACGTTCCACATGGGGAAAACCACGAAAACGCCCATGCAACCAGCCCGTTCGCGGGATTCGAACCTCGGACCGAACTACCAGTGTTCAGCGTCTTTACCGCTCGGCCACTGGGCTTGCCCTCGGACCACATTTCATCAGAGCTATGCACGAACGCACATTGCACGCAAAGTTCAAGTTTTCTTCTTAGCCCACAATATTATATTGTTACCCTGGATACCTTACCATTCTCCAGATCTATCACCCATTGAACATGTCTAGTAAATGACTGGAGAACGCCTAGCCCGGTATACCTAGTAGCCGCACGCACGGGTACACCAAATGAACTTTTGCTAAGTGTGGGGGTAACATGGGCTGCCATTCCCCAGCAACACATCCAGAGTCTCTATTACTCAATGCCACGTCCTGTAGTAGCGGTTATTGACAAATGTGAAGGCAGCACTCATTGGCGATTTTCGTCTTTCTCACCGCAAAGAAGGCTGCATTTTAAATCAATTGATATTGTTACCATGTGTAATCTCTGAAATAAATTTGACTTTGATATCTCTTGTTCTTCTTCGTGTTGCGGTTTGACGGCAAACAGTGTGTTTTACTCCTGCGCCAGTGAAACTTAACTGTTATTGAACGTATTGAAAGAAAACTTAAGAAGTGTAAGAAGTTAGAGAACTTAAGAAGTGTAGTTAGTCTTAAGAAGTGTAAGAACTGAGTAAGACGTACGATGTTTAAGATGATAAGACGTCATTAGTGTTATATATATATTTCTTGTAAATATTTTATCAAACAGTAATTTCGCTTTTACCGTACTTCTATTGTTTGTATTGATTACATTAAGAACTGATGGTTCGACTGTTTTCATTCATCTCAAAAGGATAAAATTCCATCTACGTGGGACTAAAATAGTTCTGAAACGGGTAAGTCAACTTTAAAATTTCAAATTTATTCTATATTGTAGTATGAAGCAGTACCGATGCGAGGCTTTTTGGCGTCGGCTCTGGCGCCTGCCCTTACATGAGGTTAATTGACATAAAAGAAAACGAAGTTCCCCTAAAATATGAAAAAGTAGAAAATGTTACGTTGCCAACATACATTTATATTTCATAGCGAAGGAGACCGATAATATAGAAAGTGATTTAGAGATTTAAAAGGTCTCGCATTCAATCTAGATGATGATGACTTTCAAAAACAAATTAGGCTTGCTGAAAATAATTTTTCTTTAAATGAAGTAATTACTGTCTCTAATATATTAAATATATCTAGGGACGGTTCACAATGAGGAAAAATTAAAAGAATTACAAGTTTTCTAAATGATTAGACTGTTTTATAAAATAATATAATTCATGGTGAGTTAAATGATGATATTATATCTGATACAACTGGGAAAATTACGCAGTTCAAGGTAGTTCTGTTTCAAATGATAATCAGAATAGTGCTGTTACAAGAGGTCAGTTTTCACTGTAACTTCCGGTTTCACAGTTTTCAAATATGTTATAAATTTCAGCAATATTGTAAGTTTAAGTTCCAAATTTGACGGTGATGCATTCCATTCGGTTCATAAATTTATTGAAAACTTTGAGGTATCAAATTTGTTAAAACTAAACGAGTTAGAAAACTAATCTTTGCTAAAGGTTCTTTAATTGGAAAAGCAAAATTATTGACTGAAAACGGAACGGAAGTAAATTCATAGAATACATTTAGGAATTTATTATTAAACTAATATGGTATTCAGTACAATTCGATTCACTTTCACGTATTGTTATCTAAACGTAAAATGCAAGATGAATACTTTTAAGTAATTAAAAATTTGTGCTCTAAAGGTAATATTGAAAATGCTGCTTTAATAGAATATGTTATTTATCAAATCAGGTATCGCCAAACTGCGGCACTTCGAAATCTTAGGCCCATATCACACGGCGTTTGTTTCACAAGAACAACTTTTCTGCCTGGTTTGCTATTGACAGAAAGACACGCGATTTTTTCTTTCAGGTTCGGAAAAAATTGCAGGTTGTTCGTTTTCAACCAATCAGCTATCAGCTTCGAATCTCTCATCACGCTAAAAATGGCTAATTTTGGTAGCCTTCGTAGAGTAGTAGAGAACCAGTTTCCCCTTTACATGTTAATCCCAAAGTGATCTATGGCGAGTGGCTGTTGTATTATATCACGTGACAAAGCAGAAAAATTGTTCCAAACAGTTGTCCTTCCGAAGCAAACATCCGTGTGATAGCAGCCTTAATTGTGGCTCGAGAGACACTTTCGATTTTTTTTTTTTTTTTGCCTCTTTAATGCCATTTGCTTGCATCAAACGGTACTTTATTTTTCAAAATATAAGTCTATTCTGAAATATAAATCAGACAATGATACATTTCTGTATGAAACGCAAATTAAATTTCTTAAATTATATTATGTATTTAATCATTTAACCAATTTCAAAGTGCCCGCCGCAAATTTATCGTCAGAGCAACAACAACAACAAAAATCAAATAATTTCATTTCTGCCAATTGCTGTCATGACCACGTTGCTTTTAAAGCAGGTAATGGCTATCAGAATAGCACAAAATAAATACACAAATCGGAAGGTATTTTAAAAAGTAATGCTCCCTGTTTTTTTTTCCTCTCAGCTTAATTACTATATTTCAGGCAGTTTCTGTTTTTCTGTGTAGTAATTCCTTTGCTTCACAACAATCGTCATCCAGTGTCTTGGAAGATTTGTAATTTCTTGTACAACTTTTATTCAGCCCTTGAATACCTTGGGTAACTGCCACAGAAACATATTTCAAAGATGAAAATCATTTCCACGCAGGAACTCTTTCAGCTTTGGGAAGAGCTCGAAATTTGAAGATTTTTTAGTCGGTGAGATAAACGTCCCTACTCCTACTACTTAGGAGAACTTTCCCACGTGTGGGAACCTTTAAAAATTCGTATTTCATCCTTAAGCAAGTCAGGCAATTTTTTACCCAATTTTGTCACAATTTTTGCAACCACTCAAAGTAATATACTGTCACAAATTTTATACTTATATGGGTAATTTTAGTTCAATTATATGTGAAATTGTATTTTTTGTGTAATGTAAAAGCGAAAAATCTAAAGAGAGAAGGTATGTTGGAAAAGTAAGAATATAGGGGAAGTCCTTTTAACATTGAGTAAATGGGTATCTCGGTAATTTAACGAGATATCGCCAAGTTGACAACGATTTTGGTGATTGTCGCGAAATTTGGCAAGAAATCGAAATAGTCGCCAAACTTTGTGACCATTTGGCGACATTTTGGCCCCGTCTCTGTATCACCGTAATAGATATTCTAATTGAATAAATGTAATTGACTACTATATTAGCTGCAACCGTAATTCGACCTTCATACTACTTTCCAGTAATTTCAAGAAAGCGAAAGTACTAGAAATATCTCAGTTTAACGGTCTTAATAGTTTGAAGTGTAACTACTCTGTGATACTGTGAACACATGTACGAGAATTTCTATGGAAAATTCCAGAACTTTGAAATGTTCCTCCTGATAAAAATAAATTTTACTAAGCTATCATCGGACCTGTGTGCATTCAATCTACTACGAACCCATACGCAAGCAACACTTTTTTGTGTCAGGAGTGGGGTTGAATGCCAGGGACAATGGCGATCGATGAACAGTTAGGGCAGTTGGTGGCAGTCTTTCCTGTTTTCAAAAAAGACATGAAAGCCAGCCAAAAATCCATTAAAGAGATGAAAGCCGTTCAAGAAAAGATGAAACCTGGTTAAGTATCTCTTAAAGAAGAGGTGAAAGTTGTTCAGGAATCTTTTAAAGAAGAGATGAAAGCTTTTCAATAAAATCAAGAGGAAATGAAAAGAGAAATTATCTGCATAATAGAAAAGAAATTCGAGGCTATGGAAGGCCAAATAGACACGGTCGAAATTAAGGTTGGAAAAATTCAAGAAAGAATTTCTTCCGTCAAAGGACAAATAGCAGAGAGAGTTTTTCCGCTGTTGCCGAAGAAGTTGACATTTTAAAGAAGCGCAAAGCGATAGCATGAAGCAATTCTGATGGTTTTAAATTTTTACCCATGCCTTCTCCTCCCTCTCTGAAGCTATCCCCATATGTTGGTAAGACCTTCTGGAAAGTATATAAGACACAATTTTTTTATCGTAGCGGAAGCGAATGGATCGGATTCCCAAGCCAAGGCCTATCATCTCGCCGCTTCTCTGACAGAAGACGCAGCTGATGACTTCAAAGTTCTATCCGGCGCTTGGAGCTGAGCTTTGGGTAAAAATGTTTAAAGGATTACAGCAGGCTTCAATTAAAATCTCTTCAACAGAAGCCCACAGAAGCACTCCACGAGCTCGCGAAGTATGGTGGAAGGCTGTGTCACCTCTCCTTTTCGGAATGCCCAACAGAAACAAGGGTAATCCTGTCCCTGCAATACATCATCGACGGCATACAGGATCTTGAAATACAGAAGGCTCTACGAATGGCGGATGTCGAGGATTTAAAAAGCGCTGTACGCAATGAAATTCCACGCAGCCCAGCAAGCAACTCATAGAGACCGCCACCCAATATGAGCTTCTCAAGGCCAAGAGCCAGTGGATGGAGTGGTTGCTTGTCTAGACGTTTTAACCAGACAGCTCAATGCCTTGAGACGGAATAGGAGTGACAAGAAACCGACTCTGAAGTACTGGAACTGCGTTGCTGAAGGCCAAGTATAAAGAAATTGTAGAACACCTCAGAGCATGAACACTAAGACCGTTCCCAGTCAGAAGGAGGAAAACTAATTGTTGGCCATCTCGCGGGGTGGAGTTGCCATATAATGAGAAGCCCCATTTCAAAGCGCTTCACATTTTTGCAGTGAGTGGCGGCAGTAATGGACTCTTTTTCATGGGCCGTATCAATGGAGTTCCCTGAAATATGACCATCGATACAGGAGGTAACGTTACTATCATCCGAAAAGATTTGGCTCCACAACTGGAAGGTAAACTCATCTGGACGCCACCTTGTGATACCACCAGACTCTGTCCGGCTAGAAGACACGCATCGACGAAACATTCAACGTTAAAATCAGGTATGGACGTGCCGCCTACCGCCACACGGCATATGTGGCAGAGATTGCAGATCCTTGCATATTCGGATTGGACTTTCTAAGTAAACACATTTTTTTGACTGTATGAACAACGAACTGCATTCTGCCTGTGAGGACATAGCTCTATTCAGAAATTATGATGGAGGAGTTAAAGCTCTTTAAAAATCTTAGCTCAAGACGATATCACAATACCAGGAGGAAGAGAATTTCTACTTCCTAGATCTATAGCCGAAAACAGAGTTTTCCAGTACGGTGTAATGGAATATCCCAAGAATTGTAACACTTCACGAGAAATACTAATAGCCTCGGCACGCGTCGACTTATCAGGACTGTTATCCCGATGAGAATTGACAACGTGAGCGATAAACCGAAAGTCATTAGGAAAGGTGAAGTGGTTGAAGAATCTATTCCAGTGATCAGCGTTAAACGAAACAGTAACCCTCCAGAATCCGTGTCTTCAGGGAGTTATTGCAAAACTAATCGGTGATATTGCAGAATGTACAATTAAGCGATAAAGAGAGGAGTTCGGCCTAACATGTCATTCAAGAATTGCAAGATGTTTTCTTATATGCAAAAAAGCGATGTCTTCGAGCCTTCAGCAAGGCCATGGGCATCTGCCATCGTCCTAGTCCATAGCGCCATTTGAACGAGGTTATGAAGAAAGACAGTGGTCCTAGAATTGACGACATTTTGGACACCTTATCTGGAGCAAGTGGTTTTCGACGCTAGATCTAAAGAGTGGTTATTGGCAAGTAGAGATACATCCTGATGATCGAGAAAAGACAGCATTTACTACGCGACAAGGACTATGGCAGTTTAAAGTGATGCCGTTTGGACTATGTAATGCGCCGGCAACATTCGAACGCCTCATGGAGACTTTTTTGAAAGGTCTTTCCTACGAAGTCTCTCTTATATACCTGAATGACATCATCATCGTCGGGAAGAGTTTCGAAGAACATCTAGAAAATCTTAGAAAGGTGCTTCAGAAACTGAAAGAAGACAATCTAAAGTTGAGTTCCGCTAAATGCAAATTATTTAGACAGGAAGTGACTTACCTCGGACATGTCATCTCTGCCGAAGGTGTGCGCCCGGATCCTCAAAAAGTGTCAGCAGACTGGAAACGCCCCGAAAAGGTCCATCAGCTGAGAAGTTTCCGTGGGCGTTACACCTACTATAGCAGATTTGTGAAGGACTTCTCCTCCATCACAAAATCCTCTTCACAACCTGACAGAGAGCAAGGAAAAGCTATTGTGGACAAAAGAATGTAAGGATGCATTTAACAGACTGAAGGAGGCTTTAACACCAGCTCAAATCCTGACGTATCCTCAGCTCAATAAACCATTTATTCTTGAGACGGATGCGAACAATGATAGTGTCGGTGCTGTCTTGTGTCAAGGAATAAACTATCAAAAACGAGTCGTGGTCTACTGGAACAAGTTCCTGTCTAAACCAGAAAGGAATTACTATGTCACCAGGAAAGAGTTGCTCGCCATAGTTAGAGCTGTACAACATTTCCATTATTATCTCTACAGCAGAAATTTGTTGCTCCGCACAGATGAGGCCACATTGACCTGGCTTTTAAATTTCAAGAATCCTGAGGGTCAGTTAGCCAGGTTGGATACAGAAATTCCAGGGACATGATATCACTATCCATCGTCAGAAGGGATCATCACAATGAAACGCCGACGCCCTGTCTAGAAGTCCTTGTCTAGGGAGCTGCCGGGATTGCTCCAGCGTCAAAGCTAAATCCGAGCTGCTAAACCCTGTCGTCCGATAAGTTACAACTTCCATATCAGTTGATCGAGACCCGTGGAGTAATGACGAAGTCAGGAAAGAACGACGGTTGGAAGACGGCGGCATTAATCCCATAATTCACTTCACGGAATCTTCAGACAGAAAATTTACCTGGCAGGACATTTTGATCTATAGTCCTGCGACAACCAGTCTCACCCCTAAGTGACCCGATGTTGGCGCGCCGTGTAATTCTTTCAAAATGCTCAATCGAAGCGAGGTTGGGATGACTGGCCTATATCCGAAGTTTTCGTTTGTTGATTTAGTATAAAACAATAAATTATCCATTATCTCATAGTTCTGTGCTCTACTTCTTATTGCGGCCACATCTGTGTGTTCAAGATTTTTCAGGGTCTTTTAAATACGCATAAATACTTCCAAATTCAGGATCAGCTTTCAATTCAGCAATAATTGTTTCTCTAGAATCTAAAATTTTAGAAGTTAACACAACGCATTTGAATTCAATCCCTTCATCGTCCAGTTTTATTCGGGATAGTGCGTCCGCGACATTATTTTTCCTTTCCTGGTTTATACTTAATTATAAGGTTACATTCTTGAAGTTTTAAAGCCCATCTTATTAACCTGGGCGTTAGATTTTTTCCCGAGTAAAGTCTACCAACGGCCGCATGATTCGAAAAGACTGTTATTGGCGCTTTGCCGAAATAAAGTCGAAACTTCTGTACAGCCATTAATACGGCTAATGTTCTCTCTCCGTCGCTGTATAATTCCTTTGGGTAGCGTTTAATGTCTTACTAAAAATGCTAAAGGATACCCTTTCTGCATGAGAAGCGCACCTATGGCATAGTCCGAAGCGTCGGCTGCAATTTCTAAATTTTCTTCACCTTCCGGGAATTTTAAAACAGGGGCATTGATGAGCGCTTCTTTTAACTTTTCGAAAGCTGTATTCGCCTCTGCTGTCCATATAAACTTACTTTTCTTTCTTTTAAGTACTAACAACGGTTCTACAATATTAGCGAAATCCTTTATGAATGATAGATAATAAGAGCATAACCCAAGGAAAGAAGACAGTTTCTTTGCGGTTTTAGGAGGGGGAAAACTTTTGATAGCCTTTATCTTTGAATCTTGAGTTTCTATGCCCTTTTGCGAAATTTTATATCCTAAGTATTTAAGTTCTTTTGTCACAGAATTGCATTTCGATGCGTTAATTGTTAGACCGGCCTCTTTTAGTAATGAAAAAACTTCTTGCAAGTCCTTAATATGCTGCTCCAACGAACTACTTTTTATAATTATATCATCTAGATAAATTAAAGTCGATTTTCCTAGGACAGGCTTTAGAACAATGTCCATAGCTCTCTGAAATGTCGATGGGGCCCCACACAGCCCAAAGGGCATGCGTAAAAATGCATAAGTGCCTGATTTTGTGATAAACGCGGTTTTATGTATATCTTCAGGTTTCATAGCTATCTGATAGCAGCCAGATAGTAGTCATATATCTAGTAGATTTAAGCTTTCTAATATTTTCCTCAATCACCGGCAGAGGTTAAAACGGGAACTTCGTAATGGTATTTAGTTTTCTATAATCAATAGCTAACCTCCAAGCTTTTTTATCTGAGGGCGGAAAATCATTCTTTTTCTTACGTAGAACCACTGGACTCGCGTACTCACTATTTATGAGAGTTATTATGTGATTCTTCAGCATTTCTTTTATGTGTTCCTCAATAATGAGCCCTTTGTGTTTATCATACCTGTAGGGCTTGGCCCTACAGGGTTTATTGCATGTTAGTTGTATATCATGTGTTACAGTTTGACAATTACCAGGCCGTTCTGAAAACAAATTTGAAAAAGTACTCACCACTAGCTGGATGGCTTGGCTTTCTTCGAGAGTCAAATGGCTTAAATCCAATTCAGGTTCTTTCACCGGCTCTACCACCCGCTGCTGCATCTCCAGCGTAATTGCATTCTCCTGAAAATCCAATCTGGCCTTAGCGGACTTCAAGAAATCCATTCCTAAAATCACTGGGTTCTGTAAGTTTTTCACCACAAAAAATAATATTTTATGGGTTTCTTCCTTTAGCTACACTTGTAATGATAATTTCCCGACACATTGGTAGGTTTTTCCTTGGGCGGCTATAATTTCTGTGTTTCTATTTTTAAATAACCGTAGTCTACGAAGTTGTCATTGTAAAATTTGTAGCTCAAGAAGTTTCCTTGCGCTCCTGTATCCACGAGCGCTTCTACCGGTACTTCGCCAACCAGGACTTGGATGACTGGTAACTGGGAACACGACAGTGTTTAGGTATCTTCTTGAGGGATTTTGCGAAATTTCAGTAGTCTGAACCCTCGCTTTTACAGGCCCGCCTAATGGTTTAAAGCTTTCTTCTCACCTTCAGTATTATGGGTACAAATACGGCTTTTTTCGAATTTCTTATTCGCGCTTTGAACTTCGTTCTTTGGTGAGTTGGCTTGATAGCTCTTTCCTCCTTAAGAGTGTTTCGTCTGAGCGGCCGGTTGGTTTGAGAAATGTTTTCGGGAACCTTGAAAATAAGCTGCCCCTCTAGATTTTTCCGCTATCCGTCGGTTTTGGAACTTGACCGTCAACTCGAAAAGTTCTTGCAAAGAGCTTGGATTTCGGATTTCCATGAAGTCTTGGACAACAGGTAGTAATCTGGGTAAAATTATTTCAATTACCTTGTGGTCGGGTTTCTTCCCATACAGCATATTTACCAGCTTGACCTTTCGCAAAAAAAAAATCTGTTAAATCTTCGATGTTACGCTGAGCTTTGCTCGGTCTTTCACGATGGAGAATGCTTTTAAAAACGATGCTTTAAAATTTTCAAACGTGTATGCTTGGCCTCCAAATTCTCCTAATAAAAATTTTCTAATGTTTTTCCACCATAGAGCGGCCTGTCCTCTTCAAGCAGATGTGGCAATAGCAACTTTTTGCCTTTCGGGCACAGGATACAGCTGAAAATGATTTTCTAGGCCTTCTAAAAATATCGCCACAGAATTTTTTCAGTCAAAACTGACGGTTGGCTTGATAGATGCCCTCATAGTTTAAACTAAATATCCAAACCCTTCCAAATGGTTGGCCATAACTTGCTCTAGAAATTCTACAGGAGATTCCACCAAATTATCGGCCATCTGAGTTCGTGACATTTTCGAGCGCCAATGTGTGAATTTACACAGAAACGTAGGAAAGGGTTAAAGCCCTTTTTATTTTATCTTTAAAATGACAAATGCGTCCACTTGACGCTCACAAACTGCGCCAACCCGGCGGTTTAACTGAAACAGAACATTAAACTGAAATTAATGACCAGATTAACAAATATCGAAACACTACTGACGAGGCTCTGAGATCCTAAACTAACCGCGTTTTTAATTACCGCTGAGATTCAGGAAGATTGCTGATTAAACAGTTGAAAGCTAGCACTTCTGCAAAGCTAGGCACACGGGCCGACACGCGCCGATCTAAATTCTACCAAGCACCCTCACTAGCGTAACTTCAAAGCAAGATTCTCACAATCTGGTTTCCTTTCCTATTTAATTCAACTAGCTTCCGCTAAATTTGAATAAACTGCGCGTGTGTGCTACTACAATTTGCATACTCTTGCACGGGCATTTGTAGGGGAAAATGAAGGCTTAACAGGAAAAATAACTTAAATTAAATGTTAGTTAAAATAAATATAAACCCTACATACTGATGCTGGTGAAATCACTTTACTTTGTAATATTTTCTCTCGCGTTGCTTGACGAACTTCTTTCTCTCTAGCTCGGAATAAATGTGGCACTAGATTACGGCCGTATAGGCTTTTTGCGCCCCTGTACTTCTAAAATGTTTCATTCCTTATTTTTGCTCTGCAGCTGCATCGGTTGCTCAGGCTCTGGTACAGCACTACGATTCTTTAACTTCTTGATATTTTTTGTCTTCCTAATATTCGATCATCCAGTACATCTTATACATCCCTCAAGAAAGCATAGTAGCCCATCGTAAAGTTGCAATACGATCCGTTGCCTGATTATAACAAATTTGATGTTGTTTAATGTGAAATTCTGTTTGGAGTTTAGCTTCCTAAATTTCCAGTAACAAGTATGATGAACAGGTCTTCTTAAGTCACAGTACCCAAGTATTCTTACGGATTCCATTTCAGATTTCTTTTCTGCACAGAAGTTACGTAGTCATCAGACTGAAGATTAAATGAAAAAAAAAATATTTGGAACTTTTTTCTGAGTTATTATACTTCAAAGTTCAAAACGAGACGGTAATTCCTTTGGTCCCTTTTACACTCCCAACCAGTTGTAAGGTTTCTCCTAAGTTTATTAACAGTTATTTAAAGTTATGTCTCTTTCCTATTTATTCTAATTTCAGCTTACAATTTCCTACCAGAAGGTAATTTCAGAAACGAAGTTAATGCAAATGAGTAAGAGTACTATTTAAGTCGATGCTTCGCCGACTTCGAGAGAGAGAGAGGCTGATTTTCCTGAGTAGCGCACGTTTGCCATTTGGCTACATTCTCTTTTAGCTACTACGCTGGACCATACTTTAGGCCCTTGCTTGACCTCGCCGATTTAATTAGTATTTAGGGGCCAATGATTTAGAATTCTGATAGCTTCGGCTATATCTTTCAAATAGCTTTAGTTAAGCTTAGTTTAGTTTAATTTCATAATTATTTAAGTTCAAGCCCAAGGGGAGGCTTTGTGGAAGTTCCGAGTTAGGAATTTATTGTAAATATTCTGAGAAATAAAGGGTAGTTAACCCTTCTTAAGTCTTACGTAGAATTACATAGTCTTACGTAGAATTACGTAAGTCTTACGTAGTCTTACGTAGTTAACCCTTCTTAAGTATTTGTTCACACACTTAAGCGATTATTCGCTTCTTAGCGTTTGTGGTATTCTGAGATTAAACATTGGAATTAAATAAGTAAATCCCCACATTTGGCGCCCGAAGTTGTTCTTAACGAACCATGCTGCTAGGTGCTGAAGATTTCTCGTTGACCCCTACCACCTCTCAGTTCCCGCAGGCACAACCAACCTTTTGGAGGGATTCGGATTTATCATGGAAACTATGAGAGCGGCGATGAAGCCAATAGCAACTTTTGATGGCAGAGGATCCGTAATGACCTTCCTGGAGAAACTGGATCTACACTTCATATTATATCCTGTGAACCAGCCGCAAAGAATTATCATCGCTACGATGAATTTAAAAAGTCAAGCCCTCAGCTCGTACAAGAACATCGGCAAGGGCTTGTTGGGGGATCCAGGATCCGAAACGTACACGTGGGAAAATTTTAAAAAATCACTATTAAAAGCATTCCCAGTTGTAAGAGACCGTGCAAGACTGGAATCAAAATTTTTTAGTAAATATCAAAATAACTTCGACGAATTCACAGATTTCATCTTAAAGAAGACCCATATTATCAAATTAATATATGGGAAAAGGCCCGACAGTGAAGTCATCGAAATAATTTTGCCGTGTCTGCTTCCATCAATTCATGACACATTTTTGTCATCATATCCTCTACCGTTAACTGAACATGTGTTTTACAAGAATCAAAAGTATTTAGTACCATTGAAAAACGGATTCTTTCACGTTGACGTAAATAAAAACAGTAAACGTAACACATCATTTGTAATGGGAAATTTTCAGTTCCAATTTTAAAAGTGCTATCTGGTTTGTGTAATTCACCGGCAGGTTTTTCAGAGATTTATTCACACTGTCTTCCCTTCATTAATAATCAGCTGTACAGTTTTACTTTATATGGATGAAATCATTATATTACCTGCTGACGAAGAAAAAATTGACAGATTGAAAGACATTCCGTACCTTGCTAGTAGCTACGGGTTAGAAATTACTTTTAAGAAGTCACAATTTATGCGGTAGAGTTAAACTTCTAAGATAAATAATTCAACTTGCATGTATTTCTCCTTCTGAATTAAAAAGTAAAGCAGTACTTAAATTTACAGAACCAGCGGCTTTAAAACAATCCAAAGTTTTTTAGGGTTAGTAGGTTACTTTAGAAATTCTATACTAGTTATTCACTTATTGGGAAACCTGTAGTGATCTTTTGAAAAATGACAGTAAATTTAACTTTGGACAAGGACAATGATGTGCCTTTAATCAACTTAGAACTTTACTATCTCAGAAACCTATATTAAATACATACATTCCTAATTAGAAGTTCACACTGATGCTTGTATAAATTGTTATGGTGCAATATTGTTTATAGCATATACTACTTAAAGTATATATCTTTATTGCTTATATTAAATATTTATAGTATATTTTAGTATTTCTTATTGTAGTAGTTTTCGTATTATTATGTATATTCTTTATTTTCTCCAAAGCTAGATATTATATATTATTGTTGTATTATATCTACTTTATATTATTGAGTTATTTACTTATTTCTGTAAACCTCTTTGTATAATTTGGGGAATGCGAGAAGTTTTGCATTTGTTTTCTTGGGGGGAAAAGTTATAAAAGTCGCCTGATGATAATGAATTTCATCTTATTTTCTGAGAAAGAAAACTACAGATACCGAGGGGGGAAAACTCAAGTTATGAGCTTTAAGTCGCAGTCATTATAGAAGTATTAAAAGAGTTCTGAACTTATTTATCAGTTATTCATTTTAAAACCACTATAGATTGCGCCGCATTTAAAAAACTTCAGATAAATGAGATTTAAGAAAAGGTGTTGCTAGATGGGCTCTGTTATTAAAATTCAAGTACGTTATAGAACATAGAGCTGGTTAATGAACGTTTCACGTTGATGCATTAAGTAAAAATTTTACTGTCTTTTGCATATCTGCTGAAACTGCTCTACTTAGATTTAATGCTTCTCGAAATGAAAAATGGGGGACGAACTGGAGAAAATCTGAAACAATCACATCTTATTCCTAAAGCAAAGCAAAACGTTGAAAGAGTTGTTGCAAATTGTGGGCACCGTATTTTAGTATACCGCAAACGAGGAAAACAAAGATGTTTTCTTCATTCATTGCATAAAGAAGATTTACCTTTACATACTTACCATATTAGTTATTTAG
Organism: Stegodyphus mimosarum; assembly: GCA_000611955.2. Lineage (NCBI taxonomy): Eukaryota > Metazoa > Arthropoda > Arachnida > Araneae > Eresidae > Stegodyphus > Stegodyphus mimosarum. The sequence goes on along the minus strand of KK120530.1, from coordinate 151,704 downwards.
GTCCACTTGAAAGTACGAGTAGAAACTATAAATATACCTCGACAGTTATTAACAATTTTCCGAAATTTGTCTGGTTATATCCTGCTAAACCTACATCATCAGCTGAAACGATTTCTAAACTGAGCTTATAAGGTGCATCTCCCGCCTTCTTCGCATGCCTTCGTGGTGTAGTGGTCAGTACGCTCGACGCGTATTCGAGAGGTCCGTAGTGCGAGTCCCGGCCAGGGCATTGCTCATTTTTCATGACTCCTGCTTTAAAAATACCTAACGTCTCTACAGTGGGGCCCGAACAAAAAAGGTGGTGGATGATGATTCTCCACAGCCAGAATTTGGCAATTGGGTCACATAACCCTAGTCGCCTTTTAAAAGGGGGAGCATATAAGGTATTTCTCCCGCCAGAACACTCGGCGCGTATTCGAGACGTCCGTGGTTCGAGTCCTGGAGAGGGCATTGCTCATTTTTCATATCTCCTGCTTCAAAATAAGCTTATGTCTCAAATAAGTAAATAAAAAACTGTTTTGGGTATTTCTTTCCAAATCATTTCAGGCAGAGTTACCTCCTTCACATCAAACGAATTTAAAGAACACAATGCTGATGAAACTATTAAACATCATTTAATTACTACTGGAGTGCCTTGCTTCAAAGGGTAAAAACTCATTTCTTTCAAAATTATTTTTAGAGATCCAAAGAAATGGTACAAATATGTCCCGAAGTGCTAGAATTAATTAATTCAACTCCTCAATGAAGCATAAACACTACTCCATTTGAGTTATTATTTGTTACCAAAATGAATGACAAAGAAAATGTTTAACTTAATGAAATAATTGAAGCAGAACTTCAAACTAATTTTGAAACTTTCTATGAAGAACTTCGAAAAGATGTAAAGAAACAAATATTATAGAAGACGTTTTTCACAATATTATGAAACTGATGATTTAAAAGCAATCAAAGTATTTCAGTTTGGACCAAACCTCAAGGTAAAATCAATACATTCAGAACTATAAAGAATTATAAAAATAAAGAATAAGGACACTGATGACTTTACAAAAGAAGCAAATCACGAAGGTTCATTACTTACAAATACTTGGTGGAATATATTAAAAAATTGACTCAAGGAGAAGCAGACTTCTATGGTTATAACATTTAAATCAAGACTGGTACGACTGAAAACCTAACTGTGACTTTTCACCTAATAAGGAATTTTATTTCAACAAATTGCTTTTTTAAGACAAAATTAAGCTTTCTAAAAATGTTAAAAAATTGAAGTTGATTTGCATCTTAGATGAGATTCTTTAAATACAGAAAGAGCTACTGACGATGCTAGAATTGCAAACATGAAGGACAATTAAGATGTTTTCTTTTAGCATTGTCGTTAGAACATCTCTTTCCTCTTCCCTCGTATTTCTTTTTATTTCAAGTTAAAGTTTATTCATGACGATGGTTCCTTTCACTGAAGACGACGTTGATGTTAAGATGACCAAATACTATGCGATGGCTCATGATCACAAGAGTAGAATAATGTTGTCGAAATCGACTTTTCATTGCAGAAAGGCCGAATGTGTGGTTTAAACTCTCTTAACTCCATGGTCAAAGTAATTTACTCTCGTTCCAGTGCAGATTAACTGTTAACTGCGCGTGTAGAAAGAGAACTCTAGTTAGTCTTATGAAGTGTAAAAAGCGAGTAAGACGTATGATATTTCTGTTAGATGACAAGATGTCATTAATGTTACATATATCTTGTAAATATTTTACCTGGTATTAAATATCTGTTGTGAATAATAATATAAGTAGTACAATGTAGTACATATATATGCATATATATTGTACTTAGTCCTTGGCAACAGCGCGTGAAGATATTTTTCTGGCTTGGGTTATAGATTAATGTTATCGTGGGAAACTTGCAGCCAGATATTCTGCAGTTGTTTACGATGCTCACGCACATTGGGAGGTGGCTGTAATCGGCGGTTTAAACTATCTCATATATGGTCGATTTGGAAATATCTAGAGTTTAGGTGCACTAAGGAAGGTTTATGATAAACTACCCACGTATTTCCTACAAGGCATTTGAACCGGCAATACTCCTTGTCTTTGTGAGGACGGGCATACAGTATATCTTGCTAAAAATTGGGCTACCGACTGACTAGACAATAATGCCCCTACAATATGTCGCCGACATATTGCCCGTCGTTATAGTGCTAAGAATTAGTAAAGGCGGTTTAGTATCAAGAGCTTAGCAAATGATAAACGCCAGATGCAATTAATACATGCCGATCCACAGTGAGACTTGGGGGTATAGCATTGGCCATGCCATCGCGCCTCTCCAGTTCTTTTATTATCTGACTCAAGGCATAATTCATCTCTGAACACTGCATGGTTCCAAACGGATACATTTTGAACTTCACGGTCAGGCTACAAATATAAACATTACAGTAGATGCCAATGAGGTAGTATCAGATATCGTAAAGTATGCCTATAATGAACTCCAGCCTTTTGCAGCCGTCTTGCAACAATGCTTCATGACAGTATTTATCTAAAAATGGGATTGAGCGGGTCTGAATGACAGCAAACTTGTTGATGTACTAATAGCGCTTTTCGCTATTCCTCAAATCTCTCTTAAAAGTTGCCATCATAGGCCTGCCGCTGTTCTCTGTTAATCATAGATGGTTTCTTGAAGCCACTAATAACAACATCGTTTGTCTTGAAACATGAGTATAACTGTTATGTCAGAAGCTTCGTTGGAACAATCAGCTCACTTCCCTGAAAGCGGTAGTACAATGTCTTTCGACCTCACTCAGTTGGTTGTAACGATATTGATAGGTTTTAGAGTATTCTCATTTGCAGTACAAAACAAACTGCCACATAACACACTTTTCGAGCTGCAAAGCAGAGAACATTTTATGAGTTTTGAGCTGAGCATTTCCCGTAGTTTTTGGATCACCTGTGTAACTTCATTAGCTAAGCGATTTCTGCAACTTGTATGAGTGGCTAAAAGGCTTTTGCGATTTTTCTGTTATTAAATATGTGAGATGAAATGTTTTACATATATATCTCACTGCTTTTACAAAGAGGAAGTCGTGTTTGTGGTAGCTCTAAAAGTAATGAGCAGTATCACTTACGCATATTTCATATTATTAAAGTTATACCTTTTGGCAGCATCACTCAAAGTTAATATGTATACTTCTGTATGCTACTGAACTTTATTTAAGTGGTAATTTACCCTATTGTATAACTGTTCATGAAATTTAAGTCTCTTGAGCACAGGCCTTGAACTAACTGTCTCCAACAAACCAGTGCCAAGAATGGCAAATATCAAACAATGTGAACAAATATGAAGAAACGTACACTACCCAATTGGGATTTAAATTTTTCTTTATTTTATTTTTATAAGTATACTTTTGGATGTCTTTACGGGTTACCGTCCGGAGAATCTTACTTAGAAAGAGTAAAATGTTCATTTTTCGATTAAGGGTGGAAAATATCTGGGCCTATATTGATGCAAAAACTCGAGACATAGTTTCAGATTCCAAAATTGTAATTTAATTTCTTTGTATTTTTATCAAGCTTACGTTCTCACACTATTACTTGCAATTATTTAACTAATTCTTAAAGAATGCTGCTGAGACCTAAATATTCCTCTTTTATTGTTACTCTTTTTCCACAATACTCTGATTTCACAGAAAAGATAATTAATTGAAACTGCACACCAATGACAGAGTAGATAAGACCCCTAAATAGTGGTAGCTCATCCCGGTTTGGTTTCCGGTAAATGAGTGGTTGTATGGGATTTTCGTGTCTTCCTCATGCGTAAAGCAACAAGTAGAGATCACCCTTCAAAAAGTCCTTCTTGAAGGCATGTTTTCCGTCACTTCTCACCCTTTTGGTATAGTACCAAAGTATAGTACCAAAGCACAAGTAGTCATTATTCATGTGACATTCCGTAATCAGTTCACTAAACAAAGACAAAAATTATCTGAAAGAATGTACCAAGAATTTGCATTTGAGATCAGTTAATTTCAATCGATATCGCAAGGATTTGAGACAGACTGGATATCTTCTGTGCACCTAAAACGTTATATACACTCACGTTTGTGAAAATTGCAACACCATGAAGGACTTACGCTAGTGAGCTGAAATTTTCAGGAAATGCAAAGTAGCGCATGATATGCAAATGATTAGAATTGCAAATCCGTAGCGCATGCGTATGCTGAGCAGCGCCCTCTGAACGGCTGATGGATCCTAATAAATAGACGGCTGTAGCGAGGCGTGTATGGTTATCGGTGGTTATCTGCTAGTGGTAAACGTTAACTCAATCTGTACTTATGCCTCGTCGACGAAAGAGAGCGAGATTTGAACAACTTACAGAGTTTGAACGAGGGAGAATCATCGGCCTTCGTGAAGCTGGATTGTCGTATCGTGCAGTAGCCTCTCGTGTGCAGCGTAACAGCAGCACAGTGATGCGCGTTTGGAAGCAGTGGACGGACGAGTGTCGGACAACTCGGAAATCCGGGAGTGGACCCCGAAATGTGACGTCAGCTCGCGATGATAGACACCTGGTCCGCATGGCGCGGACGGACCGTACAGCTTCCTCTAGACAATTGGCAGCACTGTGGTCAATAGCTACAGGTGTTTCATTGTGTGCTTCATCAATTCGTAGACGTCTGCTGCAGTGTGGACTGCGCGCACGGACTCCTTTATACAGGATCCCCCTAACGCACGACCATCGCCGCCTGCGGCTACAATGGGCCAATCAGCATAGAGACTGGCGTGCTGATTGGCAGCATGTCGTGTTTTCTGACGAATCCCGCTTTAATTTGTGGTACCATGATGGCCGCATTCGTGTCAGACGCTATGCCGGTGAACGCCACCTTCCGGAGTGCATTATCGAACGCCACAGTGGACGAACACCCGGAGTTATGGTCTGGGGCGCCATAGCATATCATAGACGATCTCAATTGCTACGAATTGTGGGCAATCTGAACAGCAACCGGTATATCCGTGAAGTTCTACAGCCCGAAGCTGTTCCCTTCCTTCAAAGCTTGCCAGGCGCTGTATTTCAACAGGACAATGCCCGCCCTCATACTGCTCGGATTGTTAAATCCTTCTTTGCAGCGCAGCAGGTACAGCTTCTTCCTTGGCCTGCGTGTTCCCCGGATATGTCGCCAATTGAACATGTGTGGGATGTCATTGGTCGGCGTCTTGCTCGTGATCCTCGTCCTGTTGCGTCTGCAGACGAACTTTGGGTACGCGTACAAACGATATGGAATGCTCTTCCTCAGTCAGACATTCAAACTTTGTTTGACTCCATGCCACGTCGTGTAGCAGCACTTATTGCGGCGCGTGGTGGCCACACAAAATACTGATTCTGATCTCTTGTTCTTGTTTGTTTGCTTTGAACATTTAATCATTTATTTGTACCACTACCACTCAACTGTGTATTAAATTGCATTCAATTATGACGATTCCTTCTTGGTGTTGCAATTTTCACAAACGTGAGTGTATATAAATGTTGTAACTGGGATGAAAAATATAAAAGTTTAAGTTCAAGCACTGAATACCCACTTCTTTCGGTGATTGTAGCTCCCAGAAAATAATATAAGTCAAATGAATCAGCGTGAATGACTGGGGGTATAAAAAGCATAATGTACACTGAATACATATGTTTGACTTCAGTTCCAGTCAAAAGGTAAGAGGTTTTGTGCTTTAGAAAGAAATGCAAATTAAAAATATTTTGCAACAATTACACTGAAATCTCGAAATAGTAGATAAACAGTAAAACAATTGCCATGCTTTTTAAGCGTAAAAGTGTAAAAAAAAATACCTTCTTTGCCTTTTTTTTTAAAATACATTCACAATGTATAAAATTGCATGCTGATCGATACTGATGTAACAACATAATTTTCAGATAATGAAAAGAAGTCTTTTCATTGAACTGGTTAACAAGTTACTAAGTCTCTCATAAAAAAAAAAAAAAAAAAAAAAAAAAAAAAAAAAAACAAGAAAGAGGGTGGGTGAATAAATGGTCACGCCTAGAACAACGATTTCATCTAGGATTTATTTGGCTATTTGGGATTTTAACTATAGGTCCTAAAATTGGAAGGCACACTAGTGACCTAGTGGATAAGACCGTTGATCACTAGTACACTGGTTATCATAAATTAAGGAAAACTCACAAAAATAACGATTACTGAAAAAGTTACATGTAGAATTTTATGAAACCTACCCACAGTATACAACACATACACTGGTGTGCAAAAATTAAGGACGAAGTCGAAAAATTAGCATATCAGCTGGACGAAGAGGCAGAGCGGACAGAAAGACCAATCAGGAGATTAAGTAAGGTAATGTACGGTAGCAGATGCGCAGATATGAAGGTAGACGTAATGGGGGAGTGTCTGAGTAGTATAAAGCATGTTGTCAGTGTAAGATCAGTATTTCTGGCAAAGAGGTTGCATGCCGTATAGCATTTAAAATCACACCGAGTTGCTGCCTCAGCGAGAAATGGCGAATAATCAATCTGTTAGACGACATCTGGATGCTTTTACCCGAGGTCGAATCATTGGGAAGTTGGAGGAAGGCCGCAGTGTGACAAGTGTGGCTGCAGAGTTCGGAATTGCTCACAGCATCGTTTCACGACTTTGGAGACAATTTCAAACTACAGGAACAGCTATCCGGGGGTTTAGTAGTGGTCGTCCACGAGGAACCACACCCGCAGATGACCGGTATATTGCCTTACAGGCCAGAAGAAACAGGCGGCAGACAGCGGGAGAAATCGCTAGACACACGACACAGGCGACTGGACGACCGATATCGCGTTTTACCGTGGCCAGAAGACTGCACGGTGGTGGTCTGTTTGCACGACGCCCTGTACGGTGTGTACCTCTAACGCCTGCCCATCGGAGAAGGCGTTCTCTGTGAACGGGAACACCGGAATTGGAGAGACAATGAATGGGGACGAGTACTCTTTACAGATGAGAGCAGATTTAGTCTGAGTTGCGATTCTAGACACATACACATCTGGACAGAGCGGGGAACACGCAATAACCCCTTCAACATCATCAAAAGGGACTGTTTTGGAGGTCGCGGAGTTCTCGTTCGAGCAGACGTAATGCTTGGTAGCCGGACCGACCTTCATATCTCCCAAGGAGGTTCGTCACCTGGGACTGCTATTGTAACGAGGTTCTTCTTCCTTACATGCGTCTTTTTACAAGGGCTATGGGTCCTCAGTTCCTCTTCATGGACGACAACGCTCCACCTCATCGCACAGTTACTGTCGAAGAGCTGTTGGAGAGTGAAGATATTGAAGACTTGGATTGGTCGGCAAGGTCTCTGGATCTAAATCCCGTCAAGCATGTACGGAACTTACTAGGGAGACCCGTGGCAGCACGTAACTTATCGCCAGTAACGATTTCGAAACTGTGATTGGTGCTACAAGAGGAACGAGCAGCAGTGTCTCAACAGCTCATTAACAACCGCATATCCAGCATGCAAAAATGATGTGAAACCTGCCTAGCAGTCAGGGGAGATCATATCCCCTATTAAAGACCGGATGTTTCTTGCTGGACATCTATCACAGCGATGTTTCGTCCTTCAGTCGCATTGCGCTCCATGCTACTTTTTCAATAAAGCTTCTTTTTATCGCTCTGATTTCTCTTTAATAAGTGTTGCTTACATTACTCATGTCCTCACGTATTGGGGATCTTACGGTATTAAATGTGTTGATTTGGAAAGCTTTTGTACAAAGTTATATTGAAAAAACCGTCTCGTCCTTAATTTTTGTAATGTAGTAAGGTATCAAATAACATAAAAAGAAATTACCAGAGATTTATGGTAGTATAGAAATTAGCACATGTATGAAATGAACAAATCAAAGGTGTCAGTTTGCTACAGGAAAAGTACCTTCAGTAAGGAATATGATCGCCTCTAGAAGCAATACAGCATACACAGCGATGTGTGATGCTTTCAATTATGCGGTCTTTCAGTTCGATAGGAACCGAAAGCTTTTGCTCTTGCAAAGTAGTTGCAAGCGCATCGAGGGTCTAAGGGGGCGGACTGAGAGCAGCTAGACGTCTCCCTAAAGCATCCCAAACCTGCTCGATAAGATTCAAGTCCGGGTATCGAGCTGGCCACTCTTTGCGCATAATTTTGTCCTGTTGAAGATAATCATCTACGATGTGAGCCCTGTGTGGTCTTGCGCTGTCGTCCTGTAACAGGAAAGCATCACGTATTGCCCAGGCATATGGGCGCACATAAACATCAAGGATGTTATCTTTATAAACGTGAGCATTCACGGTTCCCTTGGAAAGACATGGAGGTCTGTGCGTCCACGCAACGAGATGTCACCCCAAACACAGACACTGCCTCACAGATGTTTGACGGATGATAAAGGGTTCCAGGTTCTCTCCCTATCAAATAATGCCTACTATCGCTTTCTAGACTAAACCTGGACTCATCCGTAAAGATAACAGCCCTCCATTTATCAGGACTTAGCATTCTGTGTGTATTCTTTGAGAACATGGTGAATTACTTACAAGGTTCTTAGCCTTACGTTCTAAGTCCTGAACTGGAACAGGGAGCGGAAGGTACGCTATGTTCTGATGTAACTGCTGGGCTGGAGAATAACTGCACGTGAAGGGATTTGAAATCCTCTTTTATTCACTCACTATTAAATACAAACCTCCCAATTCGGGAGAGATAAAGAACGTAACAGACCAAACTTTGGTCGAACTTAACAATCAAATAAATTTAAATAAATTAAAATATAACTTAAATTAAACTTTGCTTCGCAGAGCAATTCGCGGAGATTGGCCTCTACCGAAAAGGGTGCGTAGCAAGTTATACTAAATACTACTGCACTTTAATTTATTTTACAAAGCAATCACGTAGTAAGCACTATGGCTTATAAATTTAAACTGCTAGCTGGTCAGGCGAACGTTGAGCAGCGTGACCGTGATCTGAGGCAAAGCTCTCACACACCGAGAGGTTTCTACCTCTGTCTTAAATAGTGCTTGGCTGAACTTCAAAAATTAGCATAAGCTAAAAACGCGCGCTTCTTCTGACAGGAAGTTGAAGCAGAGAGGAGATAGAAAAGATTTAAATTAAAATAAACTTGGTTAGTTTAACTAAAACCTTACATACTTCCCGCCAGAATTGCGATAGTTAAACTACTTTGGTCCAAACGGACCATGTTGAAAACTAGCAATTCTAAATAGTCGAAAATTTCACTGTTCTAAACTTAGGCCAACTCTTACAAGGCAATATATCTGTTTGTGAAACAAGTTTACAGATGAAATACTCTTGAACAACAGTCTTCAACATTTCTCTTAATACGTCTTATTCTTGCAATAAGTCTTACTCCTTCCAGCAAAATCTGGAAGGAAAATAACTTTAGTATGACATAATAACAGAATAATTCTAGGTGGTACAAATCCTTATTTTTACCTGTGTAAATTCGCACACATACATTATCATTCAAGCACAATTAAATTCTTCCCCCGTATGCTCTCTCACCGGTGTTGGATGTAAAGCAAACCGCCATTGCGGGTTTTTATGTGTTCGGGGGTGTTCAACTCTTCCACCTACAATCGACTAACATTAGTTAGAACTTGACATACGAGACCTGAAAAAAACGCCCTATAACCAGCTAATCCTAAGGTTCTCACTAGCTTTATGTCTAACACTTTAAGTGTATTTGGTGGAGAGCCTAATTAACACTTGCATTCTAAAATAGTCAATCTTTAACTTTTCATGCATACAAATTCGCAGTTTGCACACAACATTCACATTGCTATTGCACTTAACGTGCATTGGTAGCATAATATTATTTGTTACATTTCATACACATTAACAATTTCACAGCAATCCTGAAATGCAAATAGAAGTTAAATTTCTAAGCTTACAGAAATATAGGTTAAATTTCTAAGCTTACAGCAAGTGCTTCCTATTCCTTTCTCAAGGTACTTTCTTGAAATATCAAATTACATTGAATTAATAGTCTACAGACTAAATCGTGTTTTTCAATTTTCCGAATTTTCATTCTAGACATTTTACAAGTCTTTAGACAAAGCGTCATACAAAATCATTTAGTTAACATATTCTTTTCAGCAATTCATTGCTTTTACAGAATTAATCTATTTACAAAACATTAAGTGATTTTAAATCTTTGAAAATTACAATTTCTTTTAACAAAACATTTTACTTTCCATATGAGGACTTATCGCTCACTTGGCGTAAAAGTCAACCTCGCTTGAGGTAAAATCAGCCCTGCAACTTGCAGTATACTCAAAAATTAACTAAACTTTTGAATACGAAATTGTACTTATCTTATTATGATCGTCCATCCTTTTCTTGGCCCAATCTTTAAAACTTGAGTAAGTTGTGGCCTGGTTCAGTTTCCTCGTTTTTCGTTGTTCTTTCGGAGCCTGCTCGTCTCTTTTTCTTTTGAAATTCCGTCGTTGTATCCTCGGCAATTTCCTTTGTAGAGGAGGTTGCTCCGCTGGACGTTTGGTGGACTGGGCCCTTCTCTCCTGGGCCCTTGCTCGTTGCTTGTCCTGGTTCCTGCTGTATTCGGGAAGTTGATTCTCAGGCTGCAATCGACGTTTCTTGCTTCTCAGGCACCTGTCCGATGATTCCACAGTTCTTTTGGATACATTGGGCTTCCCTTGCCCATTCTGCTTTCTTCTCTTGGTGCGCTCGTAATTCCGTTCGTAGATTTGTTCACCTGCATCGTGAGACTTTCTTTTGAAACCACCTTTTTGGTTCTTATTTCTTTGTTGGGGGGGAGCTTTCTTCTTCTGACATTTCGATGCCGTTGTAGCTGGTTCCTGCTGTTTTTGCTGACGTATATCTTCCTGGCTAGTCGATTGCCTCGGATCCTGAAACGAATCTTTAAATACAGCCATTTTGCTGCGATTATAGAACGGTTTTATTTGGTCCACATTCGCTTTGAGCGTTTGACCATCATTTCTTTTTAATATAACCACTGCCCCCGTAATTTGTTCAATTGTGAACGGGCCTTCAAAACGCGGAAAAAATTTCCCCACCTTTTCCTCTGGGGCATTTGACAAGTTGTGTTTAATCTTCAACACTTCATCTCCCACATTGTACTTGACCTCTCTTCTTTTTAGGTCATAGTACAATTTCTGTTTTCTTTGGGCCATTTCTATATTTTCCGTCGCTTCCCGTATTAACTTTTGTATATCACTCATTTTAAATTCTTCTGCCCTTTCCTGTACAAAGAACAGTTTATCTAGGGGGGTCAAGATCTTTCTTCCTAAGAAGAGTTCAGCGGGTGTTTTTTGTGTAGTATCGTGTTTGGCGGTCCTAAGTGCAAATGCAAATTCATTTATATGGCTATCCCAGGTAGAGTGATAGTTTTTCACATAACTACGAATTATTTTCACTACATTTCTATTCACCCGTTCCGCTATGTTTGACTGCGGACGATACGGGACCATCTTTAGATGACGTATGCCCAGTTTTGCACACATTTCCTCAAACATTTTACTAACAAACTGAGGACCATTGTCTGAAATAACTTTTAGGGGCGCCCCGTATTTTAAAATATACTTATTTAGAATTGAATCTACTACAATTTTTGCAGACGCGCGTTTTAACGGAATTAACTCTAACCATTTGCTAAAATGATCCACTATAACTAAAAGATATCGGCTTTTATTAACTTTACTTCGAGGGTAAGGTCCAAGTAAATCGATGCCTATTATTTGATTTGGGAATTCTGATTTAATACTATTTAGGAACCCGGCCGGGCGGAAATTAACATAATTATTTAATTGACATGTTGGGCACGACTGGACATACGCCCTAGTAAACTTTTGCAGTTCTGGAAAGAAAACTGCCTCGCGAACTCTCTGAACAGTTTTTCTTATACCTAAATGAGCCGAAATGGCACAATCATGCAACTCTTCTAATACATTCAACCTCATGCTAGCTGGGATAACCGGTCTATATTCATGATTCTCATTAGTAGCTTTCGTATAGAATAACAGTCCGTCAATTAATTCGTAATTTTCGGCCCTATTTCTTATCGGCACAATATCCGGATGATTGAAATTCTCAGGGTCGGCCAAATAATTGTATATATTTTTGAACTCCGGATCTTTTTTGAGTTCGGCTATTACTGTTTCACGAGAATCTAATACTTTGGATGTTAACATGGCTATCTTAATTACACTTCCATTTTCATCTAAGTTAATTCTGCTTAAAGCATCTGCCACAACATTTTCCTTTCCCGGCGTATGTTTAATTATTAGGTTATATTCCTGTAATTTGAGAGCCCACCTTATTAATCTGGGTGATAAATTTTTTCCAGAATAGAGTCTAGTGACCGCCGCGTGGTCGGTATATACAGTTACTGGAGAACTTCCAAAGAACACACGAAATTTCTGTACTGATGCTAACACTGCGAGAGTTTCTCTCTCTGTTGCGGAATAGTTTCTTTGGGTTTCATTTAATGTTCGGCTGAAAAAAGCCACGGGCTGACCATTTTGGGAAAGCACTGCACCAATCGCGAAATCTGAAGCGTCCGCTGAAATCTCTAATCCTTTATCCCCTTCTGGAAATTTTAAGACGGGAGCTTGAGTCAATGCGTCTTTCAATTTTTGAAACGCCAAGTTGGCTTCTGCTGACCACGAAAACCTAGCTTTTTTTCTTTTCAACTTTAGCAGTGGCTCAGCTATTTTTGCAAAGTCTTTAATGAAAGCCCGGTAATATGAACACATCCCGAGAAACGACGATAATTTCTTCGCTGTTTTAGGAACAGGATAATTTCTAATGGCTACTATTTTTGACTGATCCGTTTCGATTCCCTTTTGGGAAATTTTAAATCCTAAATAACGTAACTCTTTTGCGGCAAATTTACATTTAGACGCATTTATCTTTAAACCAGCTTCGTTTAACAATGAAAATACTTTTCTTAAATCTTGTAAGTGTTGTTCTAGAGTACTACTCGTAATTATAATATCGTCTAAATATATGAAAGTGCTTTTACCAAGGACTGGTCTTAAGACGATGTCCATACATCTTTGGAACGTTGCCGGCGCGCCGGATAATCCGAACGGCATTCTAAGAAATGCGTACGTACCAGATTTCGTTATGAACGCGGTTTTGTGTACGTCCTCGGGTTTTACCCCAATCTGAAAATAGCCACTCGTGAGATCTAATGTAGTCATGTATTTTGTAGACGAAATATTTCGAATAATTTCTTCAATTATCGGCAACGGATATACAGGATATTTTGTAACTGAATTTAACTTGCGATAATCTATAGCAAAACGCCACCGCTTCGGGTGCGTAATCGGGTAATCATTATTTTTCTTACACAGGACAACGGGGCTAGCATAACTGCTAGAAATTGGCGTGATGATTTTATTCTTTAACATCTCTTTAATATGATGTTCAATTATTTCTTCTTTTGTCCTATCATATCTATATGGCTTTTGCCTAACTGGCTGAGCGTCCCCCGTGTCAATGTCGTGGTTCACCACCTGCGTAAAGCCTGGTACATCACTAAATAAATTCGCAAAGTGACTTACCAGACCTTGGATTTTCTCTTTTTCCTCTGCTTGTAAATGTTCCAAGTCCAGCTGCGGGGGCTTATCATTCTTCGCTTCAATTGGCTTCATATTTAATGTTAGTTCTCCCCCCTTGAAATCAATTTTTGCTTCTGCCAAACTAAAAAAGTCCACACCTAGAATAATACAAGTCTGCAGGTTACGCACAATATAAAACAGGATTCTTACCTGTTCGTTGTTGATACGCACGAACAATGGTACTTTTCCTAAACAGCTACATTTTTCTCCTTGGGCCGCTATGACATCCGTGTCTCTTGCACTAAAAATTCTGTAACGTCGAAAGTGCTTCTTAAAGAATCTTTCCGATACGAAGCTGCTTTGGGCTCCTGTATCCAAGAGGGCTGTCGCCGGTATGTTGTTGATTAGAACTTCAATCTTCGGCAAACTCAAATTCTTAACGACCACGGTGTTTAAATTGATTTTGGAAGGGTTTTGCGCTGCTTCGGACTTCTTCACCTTCCTCGAAGAAATCCCTCTTAGTTTAAATTCTTTTTCTTCTGGTTGCCCTCGGAATCTTTGCTTGTTCTTCTATTAAATTCCCTTCGTTCGCCGCTCGCTTTAGGAGACACATCTTTCTTCGGCCATTGCTTCGCCTTATTCCCGTAACTTTGATTTTGCTTTTGCTGCGGTCTTGGCGAACTCCACTGACTTCTTCGCTCAAATTGGCGTCGTCGTTCGTTGTCGGCTGTTCTTCGGCTTTCAAATTGTACCGCGAGCTCAAATAATCTGTCTAATGTTGTTGGATTTCTTAGTTCGATGAAATCTTGAACTTGGGGCAGTAGCCTAGGAAGTATAACTTGAATAATTTCAGGATCCGGGCGACTTCCATACAAAAGCTTGAAAACTTGAATTTTCCTCAAAATAAAATTAGACAAATCTTCTATTCTTTCTTGGTATCGGCTAAACAGTTCAGCTTCCAATCTGGCTCGATCTCGCACCACGGGAAATGCTTTCACTAGAGAATTCTTGAAATTTTCATACGTGTATGTGGGGCTTCCTGGTTCCCCCAAGAGATTCTTTCCGATGCACTTGAACCAACTTAGCGCTTGGCCCTTCAAAGCGCTGGTAGCAAGAGCGACTTTCTGAAATTCGTGGACTGGATATAGCATGAAGTGGGAGTCTAGCTTTTCCAGGAAATTGATTACGGCTGTCTTGCCGTCAAAACTTGCCGCTGGCTTCATGGCTGCTCGCATGGTTTGTACGATGTAGCCGAATCCTTCTATGCCAGGAGGTGCTATCTCAGGATTCTGGACAGGTACAGCAGGTGTCTCAGGTTCGTCTTCTTGTTGTTGAGGCCATCCTCTTCTTTTTGTGCGGGCGCCACTATCAGGACTTAGCATTCTGTGTGTATTCTTTGAGAACATGGTAAATTCTGTAAAGGGTTCTTATCCTTACGTTCTAAGTCCTGAACTGGAACAGGGAGCGGAAGGTACGCTATGTTCTGATGTAACTGCTGGGCTGGAGAATAACTGCACGTGAAGGGATTTGAAATCCTCTTTTATTCAATCACTATTAAATACAAACCTCCCAATTCGGGAGAGATACAGAACGTAACAGACCACACTTTGGTCGAACTTAACAATCAAATAAATTTAAATAAATTAAAATAGAACTTAAATTAAACTTTGCTTCGCAGAGCAATTCGCGGAAGTTGGCCTCTACCGAAAAGGGTGCGTAGCAAGGTATACTAAATACTACCGCACTTTAATTTATTTTACAAAGCAATCACGTAGTAAGCACTATGGCTTATAAATTTAAACTGCTAGCTGGTCAGGCAAACGTTGAGCAGCGTGACCGTGATCTGAGGCAAAGCTCTCACACACCGAGAGGTTTCTACCTCTGCTTAAATAGTGCATGGCTGAACTTCAAAAATTAGCATAAGCTAAAAACGCGCGCTTCTTCTGACAGGAAGTTGAAGCAGAGAGGAGATAGAAAAGATTTAAATTAAAATAAACTTGGTTAGTTTAACTAAAACCTTACACATTGATCAGGCGTCCATTGGACAAGTCGTCGTGCCCGCTGCAAACGGTCCCTCCTATGGCGTGAAGTGAGCGGCACGCAGATGGCTGGTCGCCTCGCATACAGACCACCTTCGTGAAGCTTTCTAAGCACAGTTGACGTTGACACCAACCTTCCGGTGGCTGCAGCAAGGGAGCATCTAAGAAGAGTCGAAGTAGCGGTTCTAGTCCTGCGTGCACGTAATGTCAAATATCGGTCATCGGCGTTCGTTGTAGCAGTTGGCCGCCCTTGGCTGAACCGTCCGAATCTGTGGTTTGAAATTGCCTCCAAAGTCCATGAACCACAGAAGGGCTGCCATTTAGCCATCTGGCCACTTCTGTTTGACTTTGTCCTGCCTCTAGTCGCCCAATGGCTCTCCATCGTAGTTCTGCAGGCAAATGATGCCTGGAGGTCATTGTTACGAATTGGCTATCTCAGATTTCTGATGTCACTATCACAGTGAAATATGTGGGCTTGCTCTCAAGCATGGACTTTTATGATCCTCGCAGATGACGTATTCCAGGTGCAGCGCCACTAATTTGCATATTGCACTTTTACTCAGCTACTCTTGCTTGGCAACATATTCAAATTTTACACGGTTTGGCTTATTTTTGAGGCAGTTGTAGGTATTTTTGTGATTTTTCCTTAATTTATGATAACCAGTGTAGTTCGATTGAGTTACAAATCCCAACAAACAGGCTAGCTGCATGAGATGTTTCGCGTTTTTCTCATGCGTAACGTAATTACGAGCCAATTCTAAAAATATTCTCCATGATCCTCCCTTTCGGTTAGGAAGGTTGACTTTATGCGCTTTGCTATAACAAAATGCTCTATCTAATCATGACAGAGAATAGTTTTTTTCAAATTTGTGCTTTCTATTTTATCTTCAGTATGTTCACAAGATAGAAATTAAATAATTTACCGAAAAATATTAATAAATTGTAATCATTGAAAGTCGTCTATAAATCATTGCTCCAGCTAAAGCCATAAATGTAGCTTTGATTTATTTAGTATGCAAGGAACCAGCTTTCAGGATGCTATTTCGTCACGTTATTGTAAATCAAATCATTAGCAGCTAAAAGTTCTTGCTCTGACAAACACAGGAAATAGCAAAGCAAATGACACGAAAAGAATAATGCTTTTGATCAGACAAATTTTTTCCCTGGAATGATGCTGTTTTAACACATAAAACAAACAATTTCGAAACTGTAGCAAAGAAATACTGTTCTTTAAGAACGTTTGAACACTTTTTTTAAAGAAACATAATGTTTACCTTTGAACATGGGAAAACATAAATTAATATATAAGTAACAATAAACGAAGAAAAACACACCAAGGAGTTACAGAAGGACTATTAAACACGAGACTCAAACATTTTTATTTTGTCCGTAAGATTACAATGCCTGGAAAGCCACTTTTAAATCTACCTGCCAGGATACGGAATATCCTTTCCCACCTTTGTATGCCTTTGACAAAAGGTAACCACACTAATTATGCTGCATTATTATTGCACTAAGTCTATACTTTGCAAAATTCATTCATTTTCCTTTTCCTGTTCAGAAGCTTTTCAGATCTTAGTTCTAAATCACATCTGGCAGCATTTAGCTAATACAAACACTCTTCTTTTCTCTTTAAATGTTTCTTTGTGGATCTATATCTTTTTCTGCTAGAGAAGCATGGTGGCAAATTATTATGTACACATTACGAAAGACAATGGTTTGTAATGTCAATTATTCCGACTCTAATTACCTAAATGCATGTCAAAGCATTAGATATAATTCAAGGAACTTTCGACTATTAAAGGACAGTATAAAAAATTGCATTATTTCAAGGGGATGCCGAATGAAAATCTTCTTCCTCTAGAAGGGCCCTTAGGGCAGGGAAGAGGAAATTGCGACCTTTAAGGAAAAAGAGAGACTTTTTTTGTTGCCGGAATGCAACATCTGCTTTTTTTTTCTCATAATAAATAAAGACCTAAAAATGTGTCTATGTTGAGTTCTGATTTTGTAGTGTTAAAAATCTCTCCCGCCGCTTTACTATATCATTATTCTTTCTGATGCCAATGGCAAGCTGCCCAATCACGGCTTTCAACTGAATGAGTACCAACAATAAGGAACTGTAGCCCCGTAAAAACTCTACCCAGGAATGGCAGATCAAGAGTGCTTAGTAAACATTTCAAATAAGTATACGTAAGTACACTATAAAAATTATATCAATTACATTCGTGCAACAGTGTTAAGAGACTGCGTATAATAAGTACAGAGTAGTGCAGCTATTACAGAATGCGAATGACAGTAAATATGCAGGCTGCCGTTATACTACACCTGTTAGTTCATTTATATTTTCAACAAAGAATCTCACGATGCTTTGCATTTTAACAGACTGAGTGCGGTTCATACATTTATGTACAACAGTATAGTTTTGAAAATATTGCAAAATCTAGTGGAAAGTGTAGATTTACGTATATCAAGGGTAACTGTTGCTTCCGCATTAAAAGCGTTGCTTAAGCTTATCTTCATATTATTATTATTAATAATAATAACGCATATGGCCATTCTATAATTCTTGAGTTCAAATACAATTTTTTATCTGTGGAACAAAAGAATGAATTATTAAACCTGAACGAACAAGAAGTGAGAAACAATTCAATATTTGAATATGAAGACAGAGCAGGAGGATACCTGAGATTTTTTTTTTCATTTTTATATGTTAATCGTCATAAATATTATAAAAAGAATGAAAAAATTAAAAGGATAAGGTTTTATAAAGATATTTTAGCCAAATTTTGAAAAGCAAAGCTAAAATTGTAGCATTGGAACAATTGTCGCAGGGAAGTTAAAATTGTAGCATCGACAAAACAAAATTTCACGATAAACTGAGAGATATACTCTTTATAAACTGTAAAGTTTTAAAAATATATATAAGTAAACCTTAACCAAGACATTCGCTTAAGTTGAGTATAAAATTATGCAAAATTTCAGCCTTAAGCTGGACTTTATACTAATTTTATATTTGTATTTACTACAAAATTAAAGCTGTGCTTTTGCTACTTTTTTAATATCGTTAATTATTTTGGAAAACATCTCAATAAATTATATTAAAAATAATCACTATATTAACTTATAAAAATTTACTTCAAGGTTGCGGTACTTAAAAACTATTTCATTATTTTTACAACTGATAAGTCAAAGCAAGTATATTATGATATGAAAAGTTTTATAAAAACATTATGTTAAAACGCTCAGTTAAAAAAAATCCTGCTAAACAGCCATTTAAGAAGAGGTCACCATACAAAATTGAGTAAGAGCTTGTAATGATGTTAAAATCCCCAATTAAATTCGTTGTTTTTTATTTATAACGTATTAATACTTATAAAGGTCCTAAAATTCATTAAAATCTTAGACTAATAATTACACACAAAAAAGGGGGTCTACTGTAGTTTAATTTACACTATAAGACAAAATAGATAAATAAAATAGACGTACCAAGAAGGGGTTATCCGAATGAGATGAAAATTCGGTAGATGTGCTGTGCATACATAGGAAGGGAAACTATTAAAATTTTCGGGAGACTGAATGTTTTATTTGGGAGATACAGCTATAAATTGCAAATAAATCAATAAGGTATTGACCTATCTCTGCTCCTTATGCAAGCTGTTATATGGGACGTCAATAACTGGTTTAGTTGTCGGATGACCTTTCCTGGGATTTCTTGCCAAACTCTCTCCAGTTATCGACTTAAATTTGTGACATCCTAGGATAATCGAATGCACCTACTTGTCGGACCCCAAACATGCTCTGATAGTAAAAGATTTGGAGCATAGAAAAAAAAATAATGTAATAATAAACTAATAGTAAATAAATAGATGAAAAGCAATAATTTAGTGACGAATAAGTATTCATATTATTTTAACTACTTTTCAAGCCAACTTGGTTACAAATAAGTATATACTACAACCATTTATTTTTATTGTTACTATCATGAACGAATATATAAAATTACGCAGTAAACTTCGGATATCTCCTTAATTTATCAAAAATTGTTCATGACTCTCTGTTGGATCGTACCCAGTGCTTTGGGAAGTTTTATACTTATTATATTCAAATAGGGGCCCAGCAGCGGCCGAGCGGTAAAGACACTGAACACTGGTAGTTCGTTCCGAGGTTCGAATCCTGCGAACGGGCTGGCTGTATGGGCGTTTTCGTGGTTTTTCCCATGTGTAAAGTGTATACGAGCCAGTTTCCCTTATAAAGTCCTCCTCGAAGGCATCCCTCCCTTTAGGCAGATAGCTCTCGTGTGCTTTGCCATAATTGAATAACCTATATTCAAATAGGCAAAACATTTAAAAAATTTTCAAGAGTAACGTGTTGAATTAAATCTCTGAAAGTTAATATATAACGTTACGTTAAAACGCAATGTTAATATGTTTTTATTCTAATTATTTGATTACTGATTTACTTATTTAAACGATTTTTCCCACTAAAAAGAAAATCCGTTTAAGAAAGATTCAGATGTTTCATTTCTTAAAAGTGACTTTAACCATCAAAGGCTGGGAAATTTTCTATCGGCTGCCGGATTGAAAACGGGCAAAACAGCTAATATTTTAAAAGGCTCACTAGGTTTGAAAAATAAATCTTGTTAAGTTGTATAATGATAACAGCGGATGTTCTGGAGGAATATTTTTCCTGAACCTCCATTTCTTTATATATAGGATTATTTACTCCGAACTACTTAATGTAAGTCTTTCCATAAAATATTAACTGCTGGTTCCTGTAACATTAACAATAAAAAATAAAGAAAGAGATAAAATGGGGGGGGGGACATTCTTAATTCAGAATTTCCGAAGAACGCATTGCATGTACATTATTTTTACTCTATGAGATTTTTACTGCCTTGTAAAAATCACTGCAGAATATTGTCATCCTTCTACGGATTTAAATACGCCACTGGTTGCATTCATGTAAGCATCCTGAAACTACGAGTATTTTTCGTACATTTCTTTTGAAATTTGTTTCATCATCTAAATTTTCTATATTTCTTCCCATTTCAAGGGACTCTGTTCGGCCCCATTTAAACCTGCCTTTGTGGGAAGTGGTTGAGATAAAGACTTATGAGTTTACGCAAGATTTTCACAACTGCGCAAACAGTAATTGCCCAAGTGAAAAGACACCGGCACAAAGGTCTTGCTACTTGCTGACACTACAGTTAAATTCAAAATCTCATTTACAAATCTACAAGTCATCAGGTTTCTGACAGAGCTGAAGAGAAAGTAACTAGCGGTGATCTCATTCTGTTGTGACTGGTGCAACATGTAATCATACTCACTCGTATGTTCAGTTAAACATTTGTCGAATGTCTTCTTTGAATGACTAAATTTGCATTTAATTTGCATTAAAATCTTTGAATGAATAAATTTGGTGTGAGCTTAAAATCATACGACGGAAGTGAAAGAAACGTGAGTAGCATATTCTCTAACATTCCAAATTAACAGCTGTTATGAACTCAAAAGAGTAAATTTTTAAAAACTTTGAAACTATATGTTTGAATTTCTTAGGGAGTTGTATAATTCATCTGAGGAATGCTCTCTGGCTTCTTGTTCTGAAAACGAAACTAGCACAAATCAAGCTAAAATCATTAATATCCGGACCATTCGAAAATTAAAATTTTCAGAAGGAGTAATGCAAAAATGTGTTTTGATGGTAATTTTTACATCTAATTTTAATCAATAGTTTTCCCCTAAAGTATTTTATCACAAAGAAGTATAAGAAGAATATATCAGGAAAATTAATTATAATGTGACGAATGTATTTTGAAATCCATAAAATAAACAGAAGGTATTTAAAAAGGCTCAGGCACCAAAGCATTTTATAGCGCTTCGTAAAAGAAATGTTAGTAACGATGATAATCCGCTGTTTGACCTGACATTTATTAAGATACGAGCACCTGTTTATAGTTTCTCATGAAAGAGCAGTATCAGATAATGCTTTGAAGAAATAACTTCGGTTCATTTTAAGTACAACATGCAAAAAGCGTATTTAAGACGGAAATCTGAGATAATTTGACTAAAATAAAGTATGGATCTAAATCTAAAATCTCATAGCATGGAGAAATAAAAAGTAAATCTCATTTTCTATCAATATTCTACTGAAACAGAAGGAATACAGTTGTGATAGCTCCTCGTTAAACTTTTGGGGTGAGAACTGAAGTTAAGTACAGAAATTAGACAGGAGGAGAGTTAAAAGAATCCTTTATTAAAACTCTTTAAAGTTCACAATGCTTCGACTTCATGCTAACAAATTACATCTCGCTTGGGCGGTAACTCAACTAAAAATTCAAAGATATTAACAAACAGTAGAGTTTTTTTTTTAACCAGGGCTCAGATAACCCTGTTACCTAAAACCGCGTCGAAGTCTCGTGGCAGCAAAGTATTAGCTGTTACGCCAATTTAACCAGCAATAAAAGCATACTCAGAAGCTCACGCTACTAAAGTACAGTGCTTGCCCACACTCTCTAACTTTCCCTTCTAGAACTCAGTATTTAAACCTTTTCTCCTGACGGTAGAATTTGCATTTCTTCACGCGCGCTACCAAATTTAAATATTCTGGCATTGACAATTAGGGGAATGAAGGCTTTGAACTTAATTGGTTAATGAAAATAATTATAAATCCCTACACACTAATCCAACCATTTCTAAAGAAAAAGCAAACACTTTGTACTTTTCGCTTCGTCTTCCATACGCTAAACTGTCTTACGTAAATCTACATAATTATTTTTTTTATATTTTTCTGTATGCTCCATTTTTGCAATTTCTGAGTATTTTTATTGTTTTGAAAAACTACGTGGTTTAACGAGAAAATAAATGGAGCACGTATGCAATAATTTTAACTCGAATAAATTATAAGATTCAATATCCTGTTGATATTAATTTTAATAAAGCAAGTAGAACACTTTTTTATCTCTCAAACGTGTTATCTGTTAAAATTATCAACAAAGGAAAGTTGAACTGTATTATTTATTAAACACTAAAA
>KK120530.1:12810-129065 GCA_000611955.2 Stegodyphus mimosarum | reverse complement strand
TCTTTTCCTACGAAATTCATTTTATTCAGTAAAATTACACTTACAAATATTTTACATTATCATATTTAATTTAGGGTGATACTATTCTGCTTAGAAAGACAGTTACATTAACTTAAAGTTTCGTGCAGAAGGTCGATATATTTAAAAGCAGTTAGTATATTTAGAAATTACTGAAGTAAAACAGAAAACTTAATCGTTTTAGCGTACTTTAAATTTTTCTAAATATGCCTTTTTACATTTAAACCTTACGAAAGTAAAATCCAAATGGCCAATGATAGAATAGTGTGAAAGAAACAATTTTCATGACCAATATCATAAGCTATCAATCAGAGCAAGAGAAAAATAGATCCAATGTTTGCAGCTAGATTTCTTAAACAGAAGTAATCTTTGAATTTGCAGCTTTAACTTAAAATTCGAATTCACAATTTGACTCAAGTCTACTTAGTGTTACGTACCACTTGTACAAACCAATTGGAGCCATGCGTTT
This sequence comes from Stegodyphus mimosarum, assembly GCA_000611955.2. Lineage (NCBI taxonomy): Eukaryota > Metazoa > Arthropoda > Arachnida > Araneae > Eresidae > Stegodyphus > Stegodyphus mimosarum. The sequence continues at coordinate 128,578 of KK120530.1, read as the reverse complement.
ATAATACAACTGAATAAATTAACAGTTAAAGGCCTTTATTTGCTGCAGCTACCTGCGGTTTACTATTTAAAATAATTAAAACACAAAACTGAAGATCACCTACTTATAATTTACACAAAATTCGCTAACTTGTGGTCAGTTACAAAAACAGTTGGCCTAAAGTAGATTCTCACCCATGTGGTGATCGGGACTGAAAGAATAGTCCCAATATAGCTCATGACATGCATAAGCTACCCAGCCCAGCGTACGGGGGTATAGCCGGACACCCTACCCCTGGGGACTGGTCCCCAGGTTGGGGGTTGGGTGAGGGGCTAACTATACCACTCTGTGAAAAAATTCTGGTTCAGAAATTTCAAAGGCTAAATCATGGACAGATACCACACAGACGACATGGAACGACATCGGACTTACGTATTGGCGCTCGGAATGTGCGTACACACTATAAGGGAGAGCACTTAAAAATCTGGCTGATATGTTTGAGAATAATAAATTAGACATTTTGGCCATTTAGGAGATCAGATGGCTCGGCCAAGGAATTTTGGATAAAAGAAGATACAGTGTTTCATATAGTTGTCAGGATAAACAGCACTACTTTGGGGGTAGGATCTGTAGTAACTAGGAAAATTAGAGGCAGAGTCATAGACTTCAGACCTGTAAATGAAAGAGTTTGTAAAGTGCGAATTCAACCTTGTCCTGAAAATATTAATATTATCAGCGTACATGCACCTACTGAGGACAAATGCGAAACTATTAAGGTTGATGTTTATGATAAACTTGAAGGCTCCTATGATAAATGCCCCTCAAATGATATAAAACTGATTATTGGTGACAATGCAAGGATTAGCATGAGATTAATTAGAACTCTGTGGGTGATCACAGTTTGCCTGAGGAAACTAGTGATAATGTCATAAGGCTTGATGATTTTGCAAACGCAAATGAACTTATTATAGGAGGTATCTTCTTTGAACATAGAAATATACATAAAGCCATACGGCGACATATGGAAAATCACTAAATCAGATTGATCATTTCCTGGTGGATCTAAGACCTCGAAAGTACCTTTTGGATGTTCGCAGTTACCTTGGAGCCAGTGTTGACTCCAATCACTTTCTGGTGATTTCCAGGCTGAGAGGAAGGATAAGTAAGACCTTTTGGATTAGGCAACAAAGGGATGGAGTCTTGGATGTTCACTCATTGCGCAAACCTGTGACAATAAAAGATTATAGCAATAAATTAAAAGAAAGGCTATTGAAATGGGAGGACTTACAGAATGGTGATTTCTTCTGGAAAAGATTGAAAAAATAATTAAGAATACTGCAAGGAAAGTTATACCAGAACTGAAATGGAATAAACTACATGGATGGCAATGATTGTGATTGTGCAAAAATTATTGAGGAGAAAAACAAAGCTTATAAACTTATGATTCAAAAACACTATACTAGAAGAGCAGAGGAAAATTATAAAAAGAAGACAAGAAAAAAGACGGTTTCGTAGGAAAAAGAAAGCATATTTGGAGCAACAATTAAGTGATATAGAAAAATTAAAAACACAGAAAGAGCCGAGAAAATTTTACCAGAAAATTAGTGCTCCATCTTGCTTTTCCTTTCTCGGCACTATTACTTGTAGAAAAGGGGATAGCGAAATTACAAGTGATCGAATCGAAGTGCTAAAAAGATGGAGAGAGTTCTTTAGACATTTATATCGTGGAAGTGATCTTCCAAATGAGAAGGCTGATCTAACTATCGACCTGAATGTTGTTGAAAATGACTGAACTCTGTAACCTGATGCACTATCTTTATATAAAGTGACGAAGAATATTGAAAATCTAAATAACAACAAGTCTGCAGGCCCAGATGGTAGTAAGGCAGAATTTTTTAATATTGACCTACCTGAACTGATTGATGCTATTCGTAAGATCATATTTAATGTTTGGACTAAGAAGCAGATACCCATTGAATGGGAAGTGGGTTCCATTTGTCCCATTTTTTAAAAAATGAGACAAGCTCGAATGTTGCAACTATCGAGGTATCACCCTTTTAAACGTGGCATTTAAAATCTTCTCTCATATTTCATATACTAGGTTATTACCGTATGTATCTACAATTATTGATAGCTGCCAATGTGGATTTCAAGCTGGAAAATCTACTATTCATCAAATTCATTCTGCTACACAAATTTTGGAAAAACTATCGAACATAATAGTGATACCTTTCTTCTTTTATAAATTTTAAAGCTGTTTATGATAGCATATACCGTGAAATGTCATTTACAGCTATGCTGGAATTTGGATTTCCTAGAAAATTGATTGATCTATCTAGAATGTCTTTAAAGAGAGTAAATTTCAGAGCTAAAATTATGTCTGATCTATCAGAGGCATTCTACACCAAAAGGGGATTAAGACAGGGTGATGCTTTTGCATGCATGTTTTTCAATATCGCCCTTGAAAAGGCTATTAGAGATGCTAGAATTATAACCAGGAGCACCATATTTCAGAGATCTATAGAGTTACTAGCGTACGTTGATGACTTCAACATAATTGGCAGAAGTAAACACGCGGTTATGGAGACTTTTAGTCCTCTAGAGACATTGGACTTACCATTAATGAGTTTAAAATAAAATTTATGGGAGTAACTAGTAGACTACATAATTCCCTCCCTCTGTAAATAAAGTCTTATACTTTTGAGGGCGTTTCTCAGTTTACATATCTCGGTACTACCATCTCTAACGATAATAATATTAAACTTGAAATTGACAACATATTATTTAGAGCTAATAGAAGTTATCGTGGTTTAAAGAATTTTTAGTGTCTAAATTATTAAACTTCAAGACAAAAATAAATCTTCATAAAACTCTTATTAGACATATCATATTGTATGGAAGTGAATGTTGGCCATTAACAAAAAGAGGTGAATAGAGTCTTCTAATTTTTGAAAGAAAAATATATGGCCCAATTCGAGAAAATAATAGGTGGAGAATTTTGTTTAGCTATGAAATATATAGAAGATGCAGACAACCTAATATTGTCCGAGTTATCAAATCTTATCGTATCAGGTGGCTTGGACATAATTTTAGATGTGACAGATTGAACCCTGTTAAAAAAGTGATCTTTGCAAGTGTAGAGGGTATCAGGAAAAGAGGAAGACCTCATACAAGACGGACAGACTGTATGGAAGAAGATTTCGGGATTCTAAAAATCAATCATTGCCGGACCATAGCGACTAATCAGATCTGTTGGAGGAAACTTGTTGAGACAGCCTTGGCCTGTGATAGGCTGTAGTGCAGCTGAAGAAGAAGAAAAAGCAGTTTCCAAGTGCAGTTTAATAGTGTACTCCAATCGGCATTCGAAAGTAACCTAGCTCCTGTTATAGAAATTTATATTCAATTTCTCATTTACCAAACGGCTAGAAATTCGGAAATAGCTGCAGCGTATAAAATGTCTTTAAACTTCAGGTTTAGACGAATCGGTGTGCCGGAAGAGAAAAAAAATTGCTGCGTAAGAACTAAGAATTAACTATTAAGAAATTAACGTAATGACTGATATATTGTTCTCGAAAGGTAATGGCTGATATATTGTTGCGTGCGTACGGGTTCGTAATAGACTCAATGTTCACTGGTCCGAGGATAAGTTAATAAAATTTATTTTATCAAACACTTCAGAGTTCTGGAACTTTCCACATAAATGCTGGTACACGTGTTGCTCACAGTATCACAGAGTATAATCAGTAGTTACACTTTAAACTTCTAAGAAAGTTAAACATAATGCGATGCAAAACGCATCTAAAAAACGAAGATATCTCAGTACTCCGAATTCACGCTAAGCAGCTAACAACAATATCTGAGAGCAGATGCTGTTTCCGGTCTTATACAATTATCACCCGGCCTCCAAGATATTTCTGGTACTTTCTGCTTCTCGAAATTACTGGGAGGTATCGGAGAGCCGAATTACGGTTACAACTAATATAGTTATCAGTTACATTTATTTAGTTACAATACCTATTGCGGTGATACAGGGACCAAACAAAAGTGTCGCCAAATGATCCCCACCTTTGGCGATTTCTCGCCAAAGTTTGACACAAAAATTAGTCGCCAAAACCGTTGCCTGGCAATATCTCACCAATTTAGCGAGATAGCCATTTAGCTCAATGCTAAAGAGGCTTACCCTTGTATTCTTATTTTTCCGGTACAGCATCATTTCTCTTAGCTTTTCACCTAAGAAGAAAAATACAACACTTACATATAATTGCATTAAAATAATCTAACTATGTACAAAATTCGTAACATTGCCTCCCTTCTAAGAAATGCACGTCCCGCGCGGTACAATCTCTGGACAGGAAGCCGTACTTACAATTAAGGCAAATCAATGCAATACTTAAACAATAATTTCAATAAATAACATAAAACAAATCAAATAATAAATCAATAAGGGAACACACCAATTTACAAATTTATATACAAATAAGATCGTGGTCTTAGTGTACTATTTACAATATATACACTATGTGGACTACGTACTATGACTATAGAAAGGCACTAGCCTGTGGTTATGAACGGCTTTAGGCCTAGAATTTGATGACTTACAGATCCGAACTACGATGTCGTTCAGCCTGTTTAGGACTGTGTAAGGACCATCTCAGGGTGACTGCAGTTTAGGAGAAACTCCTTTCCGTCGAATCGGATTCGATAACTGCAGCTTGTCACCTTCGTTGAATCGACGTCCTGCAGCTCTTTTGTCTTATCTTCTCTGTCTCTAAACTGATTCGCTGTCGTGCAAAATTGTGCATTAGTTGAAAGCACCCATAGAGATCTTGAATGTACTCCTCAAGCAATGAAGGTGCATCCGGAGCGTAACGAAATAAGAGATCGACGTAGGTCATGACCGAAAATTATTTCGAATGGGGTATAGGTGGTAGTCTCGTGGACAGCACTGCATTAGGCCAGTAAAAAAGGAGGTAATTCCTGATAACAGTCCTGCTGATTTTTGGAAACTACCAGTGAGAGGTTATTAAGGATGGTTTGATTAAACCTCTCTGCCCTGATTCTTGGTCACGCCTTGGGTCTGGGGTAAATGATATTGGATTCGTAACTTGGCGTACTGTAACTTGGACTATGCAGCTTGTATTTCGTTTCAACCCTGAAAGAATACCGGCAGCTTTTTGGGGAGGGTCCTCTAGACAGGGCGTCGCGTTTCCATATGATGGTCCCTTCCGATGACGGATAGTTTTGTCATATTCCTAGAGTCTCTGTATCCACCTGGATATTTGATCTTCGGGATTCTTGAAATTTAAGAGCCAGGTCAATGTTGCATGATCTATGAAGAATAGGAATTTTCTGCCCTAGACCTAATGAGGCAAATTTTCTACGGCTTTAATTATGGCGAGCAACTCTTTAATGGTGACACAGTAATTCCTATCCGGTTTAGACACTTGCTCTAGTAGGCCACGACACGTTCTTGACCGTGTATTTCTTAGGACAAAACAGCACCGGCATTCATTGTTCGCATCCGTGTCAAGAATAATTGGTTTGTTTGGCTCAGGGTACCTCAGGATTGCCTCAGATGTTAAAAACCTCCTTCATTTTCATTAATGCATCCTGACATTCTTTGTTCAACAAGGGCTTTTGCTTGCTCTCTGTCAACTTGTGAAGGGGGTCTTGCGATGGAAAAAAAACTCTTCACGAATCTCCTATAGTAGGTGCAAAGCTCTAGGAATCTTCTCAGATGATGGACATTTTCAGGGTGTCTGCAGTCTTTAACTGCTGACACTTTTTTTGGAGGCGTACACACACCTTTGGCAGAGATGACATGCCTGAGGTCAATCAGTTCCTGTCTGGACCATTTGTATATGGCAGAACATATGGCCAACGACGATGTCATCCACGTATATACCAGACAGTTTCGTAAGAAAGACCTGCCATGACGGTCTCCATAATTCGTTCGAACATTGCCGGCCCATTACGTAATTAAAACAACATCATCTTGAACTGCGAAATTCCTTGACCGGTAACAAATGTCGTTTTTCTAGATCATAAGAGTGTATCTCTACCTGCCAATATTCACTCTTTAAATGAAGCGTCGGAAACCACTTGTTTCCAGAAAAAACGCCCAGAATGTCGTGAGTTCTAGGAAGAGGGAGGCCGTGTTTCTTCGTGACTTTGTTCAGCCGGTGTTAGTCCACACAAAATCTAGTTACACTATGTTTCTTTCGAACCAGGACGATGGGAGATGCCCAAGGAGTTGCTGAAGGTCGTTACGTCCTTTTGCGTGCATGTCCTTTAGAAATGTTACTACCTCATCCTGTTTAGCAATCGGTAGACGTATTGGATGTAGCATGATTGGCGGATGAATCCCCGTATCAACTCTGTGCTGTGCCAAACTTGGTCGACCTACATCAAAAGACGACCGGGAGAAAACACCTTGAAATTCTTAGAGGACACAACTCTGCAGCACTCCTCCCTTCATCGCTTAATTGTGCATCCTACAATAATTTCGATGTTAGGCTTTCCGAAGACACAGAGACTGAAGGCATATTGGTTTGTTTAACGCAGGTCACTGGAGTACTTGCTGCAACCACATCGCATTAAAACTAACGTTGCCAAATCTCATTAGCATGACGTTCCTCGATAGGTCAACCAGTGCCGAGGCTACTAGTATTCCTTTCGAGCTGTTATTGTTTTTATGCCATTCCATTATGCTGTACAGGTATTTTCAGCTATAGATCCAGTTAGTAAAAATTATCTTCTGGATGGCACTGTGACATCGGCTTGAGCTTTGATTTGGTGGATGAATTTAACTAATTCATTTTAATTCCAAACAGTGTTATGTTCTCAGAAGCAGATTGCAGTTCATTATTTTTAAAGTCCAAAGTAATACTACATTTGCTTAGAAAGTCTAGTCTGAGTATGCAAGTGTTTGTAATATCTGTCAGATAAGCCGTGTGAGGGTAGTAGACACTTCCAAACGTGATTTACGATTAACTTTACACCGATGTCAATTTTAATACCGGACGCAGTCTGGAGGTAACGCAAGGCGACGTTTACATGAATTTACCTTCCAATAGTTGAGCCAAGCTTTTTCGAATGATGGAAGCATTGCCTGATGCATCAATGGTCATATTGCAAGGAACTCCATTTTTACACCTTATGACAAAGAGTCCAGTACTACCGTCACTCACTGCAGAAATTTACAGTGACTTTAAAAAAAGCTTCGCAATAGATGGCAACCTCCGTTCTTCGAGATGACCACTAAATTGTTTCCAGCCTCCTTTCTGGGAAGCGTTCTTGCCTTTCGTGTCTTAAGGGTGTTTCTGCAGTTCTTTAGTACGTGGCCTTCACCACCGCAGTTCTAGGGCTTTAGGTTTTTTTTACCACTTCTATTTCGCCTCAAAGCATTTATTTCCCTGTTTAAATTATCTAGACGAGCAACCAGTTGGTGACATTCTCCTGAGGATGAGCATCTGTGATTGATTGGCGGTTTGTACAGGTTGCTTGATGGGCTGCCTCAAATTTCATGAAGTACACTGAAGCGCTTTTTAATTCCTTGGCATCCGCCATTTTCAGGGCTTTTCGTATCTCAGGATACCATTTAAAGTACTGCGAGGACAGGATTTTCCTTGTTTCTGATGGGCAATCCGAAAATACGAGATAAGACAGTTTTTCAGCATCCGTGGCGAGTTCGTGGAGTGTTTCCGTAAGGTTCTGTTGGCGAGATTTTAACTGAAGCCTAGTATAGTCTTTTTAACACTTCTTGGCAAAGCGCAGCTGCAACGCACCGGATAGAGCTTCGAAGTCTAGCGTCTGGATTTTAGGCAGAGTTTGGAGGATATCCGCTACTTGCGTGCTCAAAGTAGTGGCGAGATGGCAGGTCTTAGCTCGGAAATTCCATCTACTTTCGTCCGTCACTACGGAAGTTTAAGTCTTGTACACTTGCGGCGAGATCTTTCGATCATATGTTGATAGCGTTAGCCAGGGATGAGGAGACATGGCTAGGAATTCAAAAGCGTCACAATTGTTACCTGCTGTAATTGTGGATTTCTTTAAACTGTCAACTTCTCTAACGACTGTAGTAGAAACATTGTAATCGATTTGTTGTTCGACAGCAGAAACTCTTCCTTCGATTTGCTGTTTGAGAGCAGAAAGTCTCTCCCTGAATTGTTGCTCGACAGAATAAACTCTTTCTCCAGTTTGTTGTGCGGCAGAAACTTTTTCGTCAGTTTCTGCAGCTTTGTTTTCAACCACGTACATATTGCCTTCCATGCCGTCACACTTTTTTTTTATAGCAGTAATTTCTCTTTTCATTTCCTCTTGAGCTGCTTTAATCTTTTCTTGAACTCACTTGACTGCCTCTTGTACCTTTCTTGGCCCGATTTCAATCTCTTTTCGGCCTAATTTCATCTCTTTTGAACGGTTTTTTCTCGGCCGCAGAGAAATCTCTAATACCTACCATTTCTCGAAATTACTGGAAGGCATATACATTTAAATCTACATAAAAGAGCCGGATACTTTTATAGTTACCCATAGGGATCAGTTACAGTTATCCAGATGTAGTCCCAATTAGATTTACAGGGACCGGATCAAAATGTCACTAAATGATCGCTAAGTTTGGCGACTTTGGGCGATTTCTCACTAGACTTGGCCACAAGAATCAGTTACCCAAACCATCGCGAACTTGGCGATATATCGCCAATTTATGGAGACAGCCATTTACCTCAATATTTAATAGACTTGCCCCTGTACCCTTATTTTTCGGGCAGAGCTTCAATTTTTCATGCATTTCATGTTATATTTATATCAATGATAGTCCAATTTCATATATAATTTCCCAAATGTTATTTATATATGTACAAAATTCGTAACAATGTGTAATGAAATGTTCTGTTTATTGTGTAGTTTGTCTTTATTTTACTCGCACTTTTTTGGTTAGTATTAACTACAGTTCTCTTCAAATTAACTTAAAATGCTTTTCTTCTGTCTTTATGTATCTGAATCAAATTAAGTGAAGAAGTCAAGATGTTACTTAAGCCTTATCTTTTATTTTAGCAGACCAGCTTTATTGTGCCCAGTTTCACATTTTAGTTGTCTTAAATCTTATCGCTCTAGTTTCAAATTTACCTTTATGTGACTGCTTTTGTTATTTATTTATTTATATAATATTTTTCATTCATTTAATTACTATATGAGGGCGAAAACAGGTTTCCGCCTAGTTTTGCATAAAGAAATAAGCATATTTCAAGATGTCACTTTATTCAACCTCTTACAGGATACAGAGTTCAGTACTCTCGTTTTGTCATCGGATTTCAGTATTTCGCATACTAGTAAATAAAAAGGGATCACATTTGATTTCACTTGAATATTCTCGTCATTCAAAAATTAAGCTTATAAGGACTTGTTTAGCTTAAACTAACCAATTACTTTATCTTAATCTTTTTAAGACTAAAACGCCTCAGACGACCTTTAATTTAAACGACCACAAACGTCCGAAGTAGCAGAGATTGCGATGTTTTCTTCCCTTCCTAAGGTATGCAGTAGCAGTGGAAGTTTCCCCAAATGCATATTGTATCGGTTTATTGCAGACAGCTTGTCCTAAAAGGATTTATTTGTGGTTTCTTAACTTTATTTTTTAGGAAGTAGAAAGGATGTCATTTGAAATCTTCACACAGCTTTGTGAATTAATGGATGAGTGAGGAGGAAATTGCTGTGAATCTCGAAATGCATTTCGGGCGTTTCGATATTTTAAGCATACAGGTTAACAAAGGCTTCGGTTTTCCAAGAGTTAAATTGCTTTGTTTTCCTTTTCGCTTTCCATTTTCCTGCCAGAATGCAAATTTTCACTTCCCGTGTACTCAAATTAGGTAGAAAGGAGATGGTACTTAATGGAAGGTTTTAGAGAGTAGAATCAGGGCGCGTTCCGCTTACTGAAGACTCTTTTACTTCTTGATTCTCTTGAGAAGGCTATTCTGCGGCGTTGCGTTGTTCTTGTTATTTGGCTTGTCATTTCGACTTCAGGTCAGAGTCAACTTGTGCATTTTATGTCTGTGTAGCCTTTCGCCTAAATTTAGTTAACACAATCCTAATTTAACATCCGTTACTTTTGATTTAAACCATAACTGATGGCTGTTCTGTAAGCAAGAGTAATGCCATCTAATAACTTTTAATCGGGTTAAATAAAAAGGTGCTTTACACACTTCTCACGTTCCTGTCGAAGATTGAAAAGGCGTAGTGATAATCCATTTTAGGTATTATAGTTCTTATCCGTGCTACCAAAGAAGACGAAACTTCACAAGCTGATTCCCGCGTAACACTAAAACATCCTTCTTTGTTATAGGAAGAATACATAAGCCTATAAAGAGCAATAGTTTGCCTTATTCTCATATGAATAAATTGTAGAGTCATTAGGGTATTTGGAAGCAGGCGACGTGAAAAATGTGCAATGCCCTCGACTCGAACCTGGACCTCTCGAATATGCGCCGAGTGTACTAACCGTTACACGACGAAGGCATTCTGGAAGGAGGGACAAAATACTTCCGGCCTCAATATGTTAAAAATAAATAACAAATATAATTTATGCAAGAAATCAGAAATACTGAAATCTTAAAAGGCAATCTCTTAACTCCCTGAAAACTGTTGCTTTTGAAATAATAACAGAAATTTAATAATTAATATTAATACAAAATTAATTAGAATAATGATAAAATAAATGACAGGTTTTCCTTTTATAAACTTATGGTTTCTCACTATCATTTCAGCTGCTACTTTCATTAACTGCTGGTAACTTTGAGCTTCTGTAATATCGTACCAGAAAATTATAATTTGAAAATCCTAGTTTATTTAATGCAGATATTTAAGAATTTGTTCTGTATATGAGTGAGTGTTGTGTTTTATTTTCTTCATACTCTTAAAATGTGAGAAATATCACTTAATATATAGATCTGATTACTAAATATTTAGTTTAAAATTACATGTAAAAACATGACGAGACTGAAAGGCTTTTTAACTCTTCACGAGTATTAAAAGAATCAGAAAGCCACGAAATGCTCAGTAGGCACATCCATCGACAGAGAAGTCTTAATTTTAGTCCTTCACGTGGCTGCCGAATGATTGATGTAGATGAAGTTACGATATTATAGTTTCCAGAAGTATTCGTTATCATAAAAATCAACAGTTCTATGAATTCGCAATTGGAATTTAAAAAGACATCAACATGAAAGAGGGAAGAAGCAAAACGTGGACAAAAGATGATTAAAATTCAAAAAATTTGAATTGAAACTAATATATAATTTTTTTTTTAATCTATAAAACCTTGGAACATGTTATCCTCTAAAAATATTCATACTAGAGGCAGGTAAATATCTGATGATCTAAAGAGCTGTTAGTTTGTGATTAGTTACAAACAAAAGCATTTCCTTCTAAATAAAAATTATAAGCAAGAAAATAATAAAAAAGTGAAAGATACAATTGAAATCCAAGAAGTAAATAATGAAAGTCGTAATTCAATTAAATATAGTTTATCCCAAATAAGTTTGGGGAAGTATAATTAATATTTTTTAATATTGATCTGTTTCGTTAAATTATGTAATGTGCAAAACTATGGTCTTTCGCTACATGAAGAAAATCTATTCTACACTCTTCTTAATTTACTGAAAGAAGCAGGTAATTCTTTCTTTAGAGTAAGCTAAAAAATTACATTGAAAAATTAAGCATTAAAAAAGTGACAAAAGATAAGAATTTTTGAGGAGTCTGACATAGCAGTTTTGTAGAAGTAAGTTATTGAAAAGTTAACGCATAACAAAGAGCGAAACTTCAATTTTGCTAGGTTAGAGCAAATCATAAATAGAGAATGCATCAACGTTTTGGCTGCGTGGGGAAGACCTACTGAAAAGTTTCTCAAAATTCTTTTGTAAAAGCAGCCAATAAAAATAACCTTGACATCTGAATGAATAAGCCTATTCCCATTCCCCGCGCCCATCGAAGTGAGCTGAAGACATAATAATAGACTTAACTGTAGAACATCAGAAATGCTTCAATCTGAGATTTCGAAATTGCTGCCCACAAGTTTATTATCCGTAGTCAAGAGCAGGTAATATTTAAGCTGTCTTCAATACAACCTAGATAATACGAAATAAATATAAAATCAATGTGTGAATTTGAAATTTAGAATAAACTGTATTTCAAATTCACACATAGAATTATAAATATTAACTCAGAGAAGAAATGAATAAAATACTTACGGTTACTGAAATTCAGCTAGCCCTCAAGATATGACAAAACGAAAGTAATTCAGGAAATTAGCAGCTTCCTGAGAATTCCTTTCAGTAATAGCAATAAATTTCAAAGATATCTTTGGAGTACTTTAAGACACAAAAACGGATTCTTCTTATTATTTTAATATCTGTAGTATGTAAATAAAAAAAATCTTATTAATTTAAGGTATGCAGACAGAATTTCATAACATAATGCATTTTTTACTATTAGTCGTACTATACATAAAAAGAAACTATTTTTGATATGGATACCCAAAAAGCAACTAAAGGTTACAATTTTATTAAGTGTTAAGCTAATTTTATGTTTCAGACTTAAATTTTGTGAAGTAATCAAGCTTTGAAATTTATTTATGCACCATAATGAATGTCTGAATAACGAAAAAAATGATGGTTTAGTTTAATAACTACTTAAGAAACTATGACTCAGTTTTTTATTTTAAAACTCAGCAATTCATTCTAAGGAGTAATTTTGTTGGTTATAATATATTTTAATTTCTTTAAATATTCGTTTTAATATTTTGAAGCTCCTACTCTTAATTTCCGACATGATGCAAGTTTGTTTGTTCTAGCATTTTTCATACACAGAGTGAAAAATATTTAAAGAAGGTATTTGTTAAACATTCCTGCATAACTTTACAAATGAATAAAAAAAAATGACGCACTTTTTACACGTATTTTAGAATGCCTAAATTAACTTACTGCATGCAGTGACGCTTTGATAAACTGATAATTAGCTGAAATACGATTCACTGATTGTATAGCTGTACAATTATAAGTTGAGAGTGGAACGTATTTTAAATATACATACTGTGGAAGATGAACTACGAACAGGCTCAACGTAAAATGTATTTTGTTTGCGCATTTTTCATTCTAAAATTTTTGTTACACATTATGGGGATGTTTGCCCTTTATCTACCAGCGCCTACTGCGTCTGCTAAATAATATATTATTGAAATTTGAAAGTACGTTGAAGATGCCACGTGATTAACAATTATTCATCAATTTCCAAAGCCGTCATTTAATTTTTTTCTTTCTTCTTCGCAAATGAATCTTTAGGAACAATTTTAACCTTATTATTTTTACAAAGAGAGTAACATTGCATATCCTTTAGCTTCATTCTTTCAGTGAATTCATCACAGTTTTTACATATCTTTTAGTTTCCTTCTTTCAGTGAATCCCTCACAGTTTTAGAACTTTTATCTAAATTAAGATGGCAGCCTACAAATCTCATCTAAACTAACTCGTTGTGAGACGGAAAACAAAAATGTCAAATGTGTGGAGCTCCATTTCCGAACAAATGAAAGATCGACCTTATGTTTAAAGTAACAAACCTTTAGAATGGAAACTGTACTTAACAGCAATTCTCGTGAAGAAAAGGAATTGAAAGGAGAAAAGTGGGCTAATATAAGGCTTACACAGAGTAGGAAAGTGAGAACGGAGGAATAAGAAAATATAAACATAATAGAATCACAGACAATAACTAATTATGCTTTCTTACTTCAAATAAAATTCTTTTATTAAAACCTGGAAAATGTTTTACGGATTATTACTCATTTTCTTCATACACTTTACATTCTATGTCAAAAAGAATCCAAAAGCCTAGAAAAATTGTTCAACAGTCTCAAAATTTATAATCTGAATAACTTTTAGTCAGACCTGTAAATAATGGAAATGTACAGCCAGTGAACGCACAAAGAGAAACTAAAGCTCAGAGAAAACGCATATCAGTAAACTTAATATCAATCAAAATTGATATAATATCTTAATATCAATTTAGTATCAGTAAACTTAATCAATGTTCGCCATGCTGTATCAATTCGAACTGACTGCACTAGCAGATGAAACCTAAAAGGAAAAAAAATACATCAGATATGAACCACTTATTGTAAACTGTATTCGTGTAATTACAGCCAAGTAAATGTAATGGATTTGCAAATTTATTTAATGCTAAAGTTAGTACTTGATGTACTCATCACATGCCATTATAGTTTTCTTCAGACGAAATTATGTGAAAAGAGCTTAAATGTGGGAAATCTAATGGAAAATATTGTTGCAAATTTATAAGAACTAATGAACATTCAGAACTTGGACCTTCAATCGTACACTGGCCATATTATGGATTTTACTTGAATGAACAAAACAAAAAAATGAAATGTTTATGAAACAAAACAAAAAAATTCAAGTTTTTTAAGGCAAAATACTGAATATTTAAGGCGAAAGACAGTGTTCCTAGCAGATATCAAGTACATTTTAATAAAAAATTGCAAGAAAGAAGATCAAATTTAACAATAAATTGTAAGAACTTAGTCCTCAATCGGAACCTAAGTTTTCATCGAAAATATATCCAAAAATTATTGATTGTAAATAAAGAGTTTCATTTTTCTATCCTGTCAAGAAGAGAAATGCAATAAACTACCAAAGCACTTCGAAGTAATTGAAAAACTCGGTTTGTTTTTAGGCTCAGTAATGGTGCACAGCAGTCGTGGGTTAACTATCTAAACAAGGATGGCTTGGTAGAGAACTTTCAACTTTTAAATTAGGTTAAGTTATTTGAATACGACGGCTAACTGTTCTAGGGAAGAGATGCCTTCATGGGGGACTAAGAAAAACTGTCTTGTATTCACATCACACATGGGAAAATCTACTAAAAGGCTCATGCAACTGGATCGTTGATTAGATTTGAACTGGGGTCAAATTTACAATGATCACTGGTTTATCAACTCTCTGCTGCTGCGCCAAAAAATACCACAATTATTTCATTGAGCTACACTCATGTCCATAAATTAACAATAATGCAAAATCAGGTAAAGGAAGAGTTACAAGCAAAACAAATTTGACTTATTTGTAAAGCTTATTTATTAAACAAAAGGTAAAGAGCAAAAAAAGATGCTATATGTTTGATATTATTAAAAAAAATAGCGATTTTTTCTCCCTGGAGCAAATTACAAAAAAAAACCTATTTACGAAAAACCAATATTACGTGGTTGGTATGATTGTTAATACATTGTATGTCTCCCAGACGATGCAATACAGTCCGTACAACGCCTAGGCATGCTGAGTATCAAATTATCGATCTGATCTTGGGGGATATTATCTAATCACTATTATCACCTTGGGGGATATTATCACCACTCAAAAAGCAATGCTCTCCGAAGTTCCGGTAGACATGCAGGAGGTTGACGGGCTGCAAATCGTCGGCCAAGCATGTCCCACACGTGCTCTACTGGATTCAAGTCCGGTGAGAATGCTGGCCAGTCCATATGGGTGATATCCTCCGATTGAAGGCATTCGCTTACGATGTTTGCACGGTGAGGACGGGCGTTGTCATCCATAAACACAAATTGTGCGCCCATGGCGCCTCGAAACAAACGTCCATGTTGTTCCAGAATGACGTCCCGATAGATTTGGCTTGTCATGGTTCCAATTTGAACATGCAAGTCAGTTCTTGAACCCAGAATAATTCCACCCCAAACGAGCACTCCTGCACCACCGTAACGGTGTCGTTTAATGATGTTTTCTTGGTGGTAACGGGTACCTGGAGCTCTCCATATGAAAGTACGGCGAGAATCAGACTGGAAGCTAAACCTGGACTCGTCGGAAAACATCACACAAGCCCACTGTTGGGGTGTCCACAATGCATGCTCTCTACTCCAGGCTAACCACAGGCGACAGTGAGTTGCAGTAAGTGGAACGCATCTGACAGGTCTACGAGCATATAGACCAATCTGCCCTAAGCGTCTGTACACGGTCTGCCTTGAAATTATCGTACCAATGGCTGAAGAGAGCTGAGGAGACAGGTCTGAAGCTGTGCTCCGCCTGTTTCTTTTGGCAGTAACTGCCAAATACCGGTCCTCATTCGCCGTTGAGGCTGTATAACTCTGGGGCGACCTGTGCTGTAACGTCTACTCACATTACCATCATCTTGGAATTGTTGCCAAAGCCTGGAGATGACACTCTGGGCAATTCCAAGTTCGTCTGATACTTGCAGTTGGGTACGCCCACATTCCAGACGGCCGATAATTCTACAACGTAAAAAAACATCCAAATGCGTCCTTTGTGTCATAACTGTTCGGTTATTGCACTGAAATGCTTATAAAACGCCTGCGAACAATTTTACTTCTTTGCTTGTATTCTTTATGTATCACTCTCTTACACTCTCGTCATTGTGACGTACCATCGGTGTCATCTGGTTACTTCCTGAAATTTGCATATGATTCTTGAAGATGTGTGTAGTGATTTTACAGGTGCTATATTTATTTTAGAGTTCGATTTCCGCGTGACTCCAAATTATATTAATTTATGGACATGAGTGTATTTGCCAACAAATGACCTATATCGTGAAATTTCGATTTTTCAAGATACGTAGACATGGTCCCTTCTCAGTGCTTTACTACTAAAGAAACAAGGATTTACCAATACCGATTATTGCGTCTGTGGGGAATCTTCAGATCACGGACACTGCCTGATAACGGACAAAATCTTTGGTCCACCGCGAGCATCCGTTAACAGGAGGTTAAATTTATTTTAGAGTTCGATTTCCGCGTGACTCCGAATTATCCTTAATTTATGGACATGAGTGTATTTTAGGATGTCAGGACACATTAAAGTAAACTAAAATTATTTTCACTTTGTACATTCACATTTAGGTAAGAAGATAGCTCTTGTAGAACGTAATTGTTAATAATATTGTATTAAAAATATGTTTCCTTACCTTCTCATTCAAATATGCCTCTATTATTTTCAAGGTTGGGGGAAAAAAAAAACTCTTCTTACGCTCTGACAGTAATGACCGTAATTCTGCTTATCGCTACGCTAAGTTTACGGGTAGGCATTGACTATACGAGTATGTAAAAGTAATCCTAGATATCAAATAAAGTTCTTGTGAGCTTAGCAAGGCATAATAAAAATAATTTTATTATATACTATCATTAGTGTGTTAATTTCTAATATATAACTCTACTGCCTATATTTAATATTTTTGTAGTTATTACATTTATTGTGGAAAACAAGATAATAAACATACACGCAAATTAGTAATTTCTAATTGTGCGATCAATTTCTGATATTATTACATTTATATTACTACTTTAAGTAACAATCAGCTACCTGTGGCCTACGAGTTGCGCACAAAATATTTAAGTGTTCTCATATATATGTAGCAGTATTTAGGGCGTATACAGACTTCTATCTAAAAACTATCATGCGATATTTAAAATAAACAGCATACATTCAAATTTGAAGAAGTATTGAAAATGCAAAAATACAGTTTAAAATACGCCTACGATACAATGCACTTCTCACATCCACGTCTCTCAGCTTGCGAATTTGAATTTGAGGTTTTTACCTGAATCTCTGGATGTATTCTCTAACTCTTATCTCGAAATTCTCTGGGATTACTGCATCCATAAAAGAAGAGATTTAATACGGATGAATCAGCAGTTCCATTTTTTACACAATAGTGATGTATTATTATGATGAATCAATGCAGTTTCTTCAGTGTTATCTCTGCTTGAATTTTTATTCCATGTGCAAAAAGTAATTTTCTGCACTTTTATTTTCATGCGTAGCTAACATGTAATTCAGCCGAATTACCCTACTTTTTAAACTCATTAATCAATGACGTTTTAAACTCATTCCATGAGCGAACACGAGATTCTTCTTTTACGAAAAGTTTAGCTTTCCGATAATCAGCTTCTGTGGATCAAAAAATTCTAAAGCTTGAAACATCATCAATCCATTTAGGAACCGAAATGAAAAGCACTACCATCAAAGGAACTCGTCTCAACTTATATATTATTAAACTTTATAGAGTAATTTAGAAAGGGATTTAAAGCGTATGACTTTAAATTCGTCTCGGAACAATTAGTTTCATTTAATTTAATTAGTTCATGCTAACACTTCCTAAGAAAGGTCATCCATGAAGGTATCATACCCTTAGGCAGATATCCCTCGACTCTTTTGACATAATCCAATCTGACGATTCGTGCCTGCGTCGTCTCTGGCCATCGCTTGCAGTCATCCTACTTTGTTGTTGTTGTTGAAACCACTGGAATATACATCATTGAATTTGACTGAACTAATATTTCTGCCAAAACACGTAGCGATCTGCCCAAGAGATAAACCAACATTTCTGAGTTCATTTGCTTTGTTCTTCTCCGTTCTCGATAGGTAATGATAAAAAGTTTGTTGTCGAACTCACAGAATTCCATAAAACTTAATGTAAGAGAATTTAGTAGAGAAGACATTAATTATTTTTCAACCATGGGCAGAGTGAGGAAAGATGCACATAGCATACGACAGAAGATAGTTTGAAGCTTTTTCCTAGATGAGTGGAGTTCTGGAAAAGCATAACTAACTTGATCGTTAAAACATCATTTTTGTTTCTGG
Source organism: Stegodyphus mimosarum (assembly GCA_000611955.2). Classification (NCBI taxonomy): domain Eukaryota; kingdom Metazoa; phylum Arthropoda; class Arachnida; order Araneae; family Eresidae; genus Stegodyphus; species Stegodyphus mimosarum. The sequence continues at coordinate 109,937 of KK120530.1, read as the reverse complement.
ACGACGAATTTCGTAGAGAATGTCTTCTTAATTGGCACAACACTAGAGGTTCTATAAGCACCCCACAATTTTATATATGCAGATTACATTGTTAACATAGAGGAAGATGCTGAGCGGTTAACTGCATGCTGAAGAAGTGACAGCAAGGAAAACGTGAGGAATGTTAAGCAGCAGGGATTATAAACAAGCTCGGAATACATTTTTTGAATCCTGAACAGCGATTGGACAGGAGTTACAGCAATACGGATCAATGCAGGGAATAGCATCTTTGAAGGGGGCTGTATATGAATTAAAATTAGAAGCTAAAATGGCTATTGTCAGTTAAATTAGTAATTTTGTTAGCACTTGCCTTTTCATATTTTATAGCTTACATATGCATTTATGTAAGTATATATATATATATGTATATGTGTGTGTGTGTGTGTGTGTGTGTGTGTGTAAGAAAAATAAAGAATATATAAAAGATTAAATTGGCAATGTAAATTTCCTTTCTTAATTCTAAAAATAGTAACCTCTCTCTTCACTGCATCATTTCTAGATTAATCCATGTCATATTACTCTTACATAATTCTGGTGATGTAAATGTAACTAAAACTCGAACAGCCAGTAGTAATTTTATAGCAATATTAACTATCCAATCAACATGCATTGAGATCCAAAACTAACTCAGTCTGAATTAAGATTTCACTCTGAATATAACGCACTTGCTTACAACGTTTTGGCGTAGCTAGACTGCTCTGTGTCTGTTCCTTCTATCTTACTGAAAATTAATCTAAAATGTAAGGTTTTTGAAATAGGCACATTTAATGTGCCAACTTGATTGCGGCCACAACATGTTTGCTCAAATAAAAAATGAAGATTTAATCTGCCTTCGCCTCCAATTTCCTATTCATTATGGATCAACACTTCTACGCCTTCAAAATTCCTACTGGTGGTTACTTCTGAGTTTTTTTTAATAACAATTGTAAAAAGGCTTTCTGTCTCCAAGCCTTTTTCTCTTTGAAGGGAGGGATATGTAAGATAAAAAATATGTAAAGGAAAATTATAATTTAAACTAACGGTAACTCTTTAATGCTCCCTCGCTGTTCTAAAAATCGTAATAACTTCTCTGGATTGCGTCATTATGGCCTGCGCAGCGCTGATGACGTAATAATTGGGAACTGAAGCATTTAACTCAAACCAAAACCTTTCTCTTAGCACGCTTTGATATTGGATAACTTTAGCTTCTCTCTCTTCGCTGCTTGGACATAATTTCTCCTAGCGCAATAATATAAAAAATGTACGCGTTCTTGAATAGGCACGACTAAAATGCCAAGTGATTGTGGCCACAAATATCAACTGGAAAATAAAAATGGAATTAAAACCGCCTCAACTGTTAAGTTTCTTTAGACATTACGAAGTCAACATATTAGCATACTATGCAATCAGAATTCTTCCTCTTCAATATGGATCTACGATCTATCCTATATAGCTATTACGCATCGACGCTGCTCAGGCTTTTCCTACGCATCGACGCTGCTCAGGCTTTTCCTTTAATTTATTATTACATATATATATATGTGTGTGTGTGTAATAATTTTTTGCGGAGAGGCACAGGAATGACAAAGCTTGGCGTCAGAGTCCGGGCGTTGTTTGGCTGAGTAGAAAGCTGGAGAATTACGACACAGAAGGATTTAGTTTTTAATTCCACATCTTTATTCAATTCACGCAGCAAATGGTTTTTCTTTTAGATGAAATACTCCAAATTACATATTCAATAATGATTTAAATTAAAATAATACTAAATTTAGACTTTCGACGTCCTAAATAGTCTAACAAAGGAAAAAAAGAATGGGTAGAGCAGGGCAGGGTCTTAAAGCAGTGATAGCAGGAAGCAATCTGACGAAAATGGTGCATACTCGGTCTTTATACCAGCGGTTATATAACATGCCAGAATGTTCTCGAAAGTACTGGTCTAGAGGGAAGATCATGAAATTGCGGAAAGTTAATTATAGGTCGCATGTTCGCGTAGAGCAAAGCCATCGCATTTTTTATATTTTACATATATATGTATGTGTGTGTGTGTGTGTGTGTGTGTTTGTTTGTATTTGTGTACATTTGCAGTGCACAATTTTGTATTTTTGCAATGCTATGTAGATTAAAAATGTAAAGCATAGCAATGATTAATCTTTTATCAATAAGGGTTTGTTTTGGATGGTATTACAGTGCATACATTATAATTAATTTTATTTTGTAATTATGCAGCATTACGTACACTTAATTGTTGCATTGTATTTATTGTAATTATTGCGTACATAAGTTTCTCAGGAATGGCATATTTTATACACAGCATTATTCGCTATAAAGCGTCAAGGATAGATCGCATTTAATGTACATTTCATTTAACATAACAACTACTCTGAGCAGTATATAACTCTTTACTTCATGTATAAGGTAATAATTTACTAGACATGCGAACTCTGGTAAATGTATCAGTATAAGCTATTATACTCTACGAGTGTACTCTTCTTCGAATGTCTTTTTTGCCACTGTATGTATTTCTTTTTGAATAAGTATATAATAAATACCGTCTTTTCTGCCAGGTCGGCCCAGGGTTGCGGCCTGGCAGCTGGTGGTTAACTTCCGCTGGGTTGGTAACCAACTCTACAAGAATATTTCAAATATACCTGGGTTGGAAGCCAACTTAGCGGTTTACTGTCACTAACCTCTATATCGGTTAGGCGGCACTATGCTTGTACAAGATGGTAAGCTGGTTTCATATTTTATTAAAAGACAAGGTATACCATCAGAGAGAAACATTAACAGTGTTATTATCGGTGCAAAAATTTAGGGTATACTTTGGGAAAGAACCTATAATAGTGTACATTGATCAGGTTGAGATCACTTGATTGTATTAAAGAAAGAATTTATAATCAAGGTAAATATGGTCAACGTTGATATTGCAGGAATATAATTTAAAGATAAAAGACATTCATGAACAGGAAAATGTTACGGCTGATGTGCTGTCAGGTACCAAACTGAATGATAATGAGAAAATGTTAAGGTCTGTAGTGTTAACTTCGAAACTTTTAGGATTATGATGGACACTAGTTAATGAATTAAAGGTGGATCCGGGGTTTAAAAATATTCATGCTTACTTAAATGATTCCGAACGTCTTGAAAACACCGGTATTACTGGGACAAGAAACAAAGTAGATAACTGAAATAAATTATGACTTTTTATTTTACAGAAATGGCACAAAATCGCAATACTCAGACTAGTAATACCAGGATCACTAAGATTAAATATCTTAAATGAGTTGTATGATGCACCATTATCAAGCCACCTTGGTATGAGAAAAACAATGCCGAGGGCGAAAGAAAGTTTTATTCTCAATTGCAAAAATTTGTCACAAAATATGTAAAGCCCTGTAACAATGTCAATTAATTAATGATATTAATTATAGACCGGAAGGGTTCCTGAAGAGTATAAAAGCAAATTTCTCCAATGAAATGCTCAAAATTGATTTAAGAACCATATCCCTGGAAGACAGCAAATAAAAGTAGATTTTTATTAGCAGTCAGAGACTACTTCTCAAAATGGAAGGAAATAATCCAGCTAAAAGAGTTTCAGAATGTTTCCTAAATATATTTTAAAATATGTGGCTCCGCAAAAGTAACTTAGGACGATGATCCTTAATTCTTTATTCGGGTTTTTAAGGAAATGTGCAGGGTCTTGATGTTAAGCATTTTAAGATGTATTTTATCGAGCTATCTAATATAGCAGAAAGTGTCAGTGGGAAAATAGTCAAAACTATCCGCAAAATTTCAAAGCCAGATCTTCAAAGAATTTATTTATATTGTAAAATTGTAAAATTATTTGTAAAATTGGGATATGTATCAAACTAATATAAAGGCCTTGTCTCAGGATAAGGTAGGATATTAAATTTTCTACCAAGAATAATCATGGTAGGGAATTTAAAATTCTGGCTTAGCTTCCGAATAATTTCTGGTTGAGGCAACGATAAGGTTTAATGTTAATTAACTTAAATTACTTTATTATTTTGACTTGACTTTAACTTATATTTTCTTAACTTCCATACTTCTTAATTTCTATTTAACTTCCACCAGAATGCAAATTAGTTAAAATATAAATAAACTCAAGGTTTGGAGTTTCCAAAGCGGATTAGATCAATATTTACTTACGCTGTGACAGTCTGGAGCATCGCTCTCAAAATTCCCTGGAAAAAATTCTATCGTTTCGAGCAAAGTCTGCTAAGAAATTTGGTCAGTGTATAAGGTATATCTCCCACATTCTTAGCGTGCCTTCGTGGTGTAATGGTCAGCACACTGAGCCGGTATTTCAGAGGTCCGCGGTTCGATCCCCGGCGAAGGCGATGCATATTTTTCATCGTTCCTGCTTCCAAAAATGCCTAATGTCTCTACACTGGCGCCCGAACTAAAAGGGTTGTGGATGATGACTCTCCACACCCAGGATTTGGCGACTAGGTCCCCTAAAACCCTAGTCGCCCTTTAAAAAGGAGAGTATATAAGGTATATCTCCCACATTCTCAGCGTGCCTTCGTGGTGTAATGGTCAGCACACTGAGCCGGTAATTCAGAAGTCCGCGGTTCGATCCCCGGCGAAGGCGATGCATATTTTTCATCGTTCCTGCTTCCAAAAATGCCTAATGTCTCTACAAGTGTGCTATGGTTTGTGCATAATAGTATTATATAAGACAATCTAAATATAGTTCATTTATATGATTATATTTGAATGACTTACCACAACTTTCTTTAATGAGGCTTCAGCCTCAGAGTTCCCTGCAGTTGCCGCACTTAGTGTGATCCAAACGTATTAAATAATTTTAAAAGACAAAGGACAGTGCATCTCATGGGGCAAAATTTGACCAGCAGTTAATCATGTGATAATTTGTTTTATGACTTTTCAAGTTTTCTGTATATTTCATCATTTATTTGTGTTTGCACATCGCCAAAAGCTTGGACTGCTACTTTATAGTCTTTTCTGCATACTCATTAGTTTAGTGTTCCTGTGTAATCTTCCAGTGACTCTAGTCGGATAGTGACTGTGTATTGCTCCGGAAATGTTTCATTATTTTCTATCCTCCACCGAGTCACTAGTTCTACAGCACAGTATCATACTAATGTAGTGTGGTGCTTTGTGCATTATTTTGTTTTTTACATTCTGTCTCTCGGGGAATATTTCCAGAAACTTAGATTAAAAACTTTTTAGTCTAAGGAAAAAACTGAAAATGGTTATGGGTATGAAGAAGTTACAAGGTCGAGTTTTCAAAAAGCTTTTGGCAGTACAGGTTGACCGTCACTCTGTTTTAGTTTCCCTGCTTTTGAGTTTATTTAATCGGCTTATGCTTCTGCTAGCCGTTATCAATCCTCAGCAACTTTTCCTAACTTACCTTTAAAAGAAAAAGGTTAAGTCAGGAAAAATTCATGTTTCCCTTGTTGATTCTTTTAAGTCTGATATCCGTTGTAGTTTTAATAAATCTGTACATTTACTGATATTTTATTAAATTTGGATTTTTTTCGCAGATTTATGTAGCTAGATGTATAAACTAGAAGTGGCACGAATCCTAAGTTATCTCCAGTCCGAATTCTTAAATGTTCCCTAAGCTCTCGAATTTCACATAATGATAAGAAGGAAGTAAATAAAACTTTATGAATATTAAAATCTAATTAAAGCTGAGTTTGGAATATGTATTTAATAAAAAAACAAACTTAAGAATACAATTTTTAAAATGAATCCTATATTTAAGAAGATGCAAATGAAATTTAGCAGATGAAGTACAAAGTTAAAGCTCTTAATTCCTGAGGTCAATTTTCTGAACATAATTTTGGTAAATAAATAAATATCCGAGCAACAGGACAAAATTCTTACGTTTTACCGAAATCTTTTTAAATTAAAGCAAGTGTAATGGGTGAAAGATTACTTCAAAAGTTAAATAAGCACCAAACACGAAAAAATTAACTTTTCGCCTGAAAATTAAGAAAAATCAATATTTCTTTTTATTTTAAGACTTTACAAAAGCAATAAACATTCAAGATTTTTAGAATATGAGATGAGGTGAGTCAGGTGCCCCTGAAATCCTAACAGTCACTTTTTTTTTTTTTTAATGAATGCTTGTACTGGATGTCAATAAAACTTACCTTTACAGAGTTTTAAGCTGGGATTCCAGTAATTAAAATATGACGAAGATCTGAATTTTCGAATATCTAATCGTTTTTCAGGAATCGTAGGATTCAACAAAGCCGGAACAAGGGTCACAGGTGAACTGCTAGGAAAGGTGCCAAGTTAGCTGCGAAATTTTAGAAATGTTCTTAAAAATAAATTATGATAGTTACCTTTTAGTTTTGAAACCTTATAAAAAGCAGCGTTTTAAAATAACAATTTAAATCAATAAAAGAGCACCATACTCTTGAGCATTTGCGCAACTCATGTGTTTTCTTTCAATGGATTAATCAAATTAGATCAAAAACTTGTACAGACATTAGGTTATTTCGGAAGCAGGAGTGATGAAAAATGCGCAACGCCTTCGCCAGGAATCGACCTCTCGGTTACGCGTCGAGCGTGCTGACCACTACACCACGAAGGCATGCGAAGAAGGTGGGAGAAATACCTTATAACTTAATTAATTATTAATGATTTAATATTTAAAAGAGCAAAAAAATCATTATTACATACTTTATATAATTTTCAACAAATTATTTATGTGTACATATTATTACTTAATTATATTAATCACATTATAACTTTATATTATACAAAATTCAAATTTATATAAGGAACCAAAGGGTAAACCATTGCAATAGATTGAACCTAATAGTGTCTTTGAGCAAATAAGTTTAAAATTTCATGTATATTTTCGTGGAATATAATGCTGCAAGAAAATAAAAGATCAATAAAACCTTGCAGAACATGTCAAATTTTCGACATGTTTAATGGTGTAATCAACCTAATATCAAATGTCGGAGATGGGTTAGTTGAATGGGTGTTTTCAATGTTTTCCACGCGTGACGTGTAAATACGAGCCTGTTTACCTTAAACAGCTTTAATCTTCTTGGACAAATAGCCCTCGTAGGTTTATCATACTGAATTAAACAAAGGAACATAATAGAAATACTATCCCTTTTCCTTACGGAAAATGAGAGAAAATATTCTTGAGAAATGTGAAAATTTTGCTTTCAAGATGAGAATATGAACAGAAGCGATAAGGAATTTTCTCCTGCCTTGCTGAATGCCTTTATGGTGTAAGCATATCCGGCTAGCGATCGGAAGGTCCGGGGTTCGAGTCCTGTCAAAGGCATCGTTGATTCCTGTGTAAGGGCTTCAAAAATCTTCTGATTCCTTGACAAAGGAAAGTTAAGAAATCAAACTTTCAAAAATCAATTGATAAGAGAGCTATTTGCAGGTATATGTGTTTTCTTAAAGATATTTTAATCTCACAACTATTTAAAATGAAGATATAAAACATTATACGATACAGCTTCCGATTTCTAGTTTCTAACTAGTAAAAAATTAATGTATTGTAATTAATCTAATTGAATATAGGGATTCTAAAGGTTATGTTAGTTTAAGATAGGAAGCGTCTGACAAACACAAGAGGGCTATCTGCTTGAGGGGAGGGATTCTTAGGTATTTTAAAAAAGAACAAATTAACATTTAGACGTGTAATAGTTATTAGTAATATAAAATCTCCTGCTATTTCGTCATAAATATCTAGCTTTATAAACCCCGTTTTTTCAATAATTCTTTTCGCTAAAGCAAAATCAGATCTTTAAAGCTAATTCAGGAATACAGTTTAGTTCGATCATATCTGAATTCGGAAATTGTGTTCAAAATATTTTTACCCCCCCCCAAAAAAAACTTTCGAATATCGTTATTTTCTCTATAGAAGATGAATTAAATAATGAGGTACTTTTGGAAAACGTATTTCAATTTTATAACTTTAAAAGCAAAAAAATTAATTTGTAATAAATGCTTGAATAGTAATGCAATACTTTTCATATTATTTCAGTATTATTTGCTATTTGTTAAAGAAGTGTGTTTTAGTGTTTTAAAAATTAAATTAATTAAATTAACAATTATAAATTATTATGCGAATTAATTTTCTGAATATGAAAAATTATGAACACAAATATAATAATTATGTTATGATTTAGTATAGTTAGCTCAGATGAATATAAAAGTATACAAATGCAGTTAATTTGACTGTATAGTATAGGAGAGCATATTTAATTCTTTGCCTCAGGTGAAAAAATATTCAGGCTCAGTTCTGGATTCAAGGATTCGAATGTCCTGTTTTCCATCATCCATGCGCTGTATAAATATTTAAAGTATTATTCATTAATCCTTTTACAGCATTTGCATTATCAAATCTAGGGGAGAAAAAAAAAACCGCATTTGTCATTTAAAAATTACCTGTATTTAAATTTAGTACTAACATTCATAAAATGCACCAGCTTAAGGCCAGAAAATATATACTATACAGTGGTTTAACCTTTGCCGCGCCTTCACATTAATGTAAAGATGAAAAATATTGTTAATCAAAGTGCTACGATTATTTTATGTGAATTAAATGCAATTCATATATTATATTTCCACTACATACCAGAATTGTTTTGCATATAATTTGACATCTAATGATCCATCCTGCAGCATTCAAAAATTTATGTAGCCAAGGATGCTTGGATATTGTCTGAGAACCATTAACCTTAGACACTTTTATTTTGATTTTATTTCTTATAGGCGCGAAGTGCTTCAGTCCGAAATCATGAGAGGAATATATTTACCGCCTCACGAACTGGGAGGGGTGCGATATTCGCTAACGTTCCTTCCAGTGACAGGCACGAGTGGCGTATCGTTGTTATTGGGACTTGAGCGGCGGGAAGTCCGGTTTTTCTAAGACGCGATTCATCTATTTTGGCGTCAAGTGGCGAGTTTGGCGAGCGGACGCAAGTTCAGTCGAATTGTGGGTTCAGCCACTTAAGGGCTTTAGTGACTCAGATGAGAATGGCTGCGAAAAGTCATTGCGTTAGAAGTCGGGTAAGTTACACAAACTTCTTCGTTTTGCCCCATATGTGAAAATAACTTCAGTAATACTTGAAAGACTGTTCACGGTACAAAGTGCTTTTAATTAAGTCTGCATACCGCTTTCGGTGCCATGAAGTTACTTCAACAAGTTTCTGAAATTAAACTGATATCGTTTGCTTGGTTAAAAAACAACATAAACAGGTTTTAAGTGATGCATACCTAAGAGTTTAAACGTTTTTTTTTTACAAATGGAAAATTGTTTTGATGTCTAAAGTTTTTATCACTTATGCCGCTTACATCGCCCATATTATTATTTTACGTTAAATGCTGAACAGAGTTAAAAAAAAATTATGGAATTTCTCATTAAATATGTTTTATGTTTATCTTATATTTCTTTAATAAAAATGCTATTTTTTTCCATCGAGAGGCTAATACATAGCACACAAATATTAAGTATATTTATTAATTAAAATTTTTTCACTGATCTTTTTTCTATTTAAAATAGCATTAAAATATGCTTTTAAAAAAGTTTTCAAGTTAATTGAAAAGTAACGCTTTATATAAAAATAACTTGATTTTGACGAAAGTGAACCAGCTCCATCTCTTACCAACTTTACGTTTGTTTAAAGCATAGAATAAATATTTCACTAGCGTAAACACGGAAAATATATTCAGTGAACCATAGTAGGGATTCATTGAAAAGCTTATTATTCTGTAACGGGGAATATTTGTACTTCATAAATATTCATTTAACGGTTATGCTGCAGTCCGAATTAATGTACCGTAACAAAAGTATTTTTCGTGCTTATTTTGTAATACCCCCCCTTATATTTATTTAACACATTCAGTGCACTGTTTTTATCTTTATAGATATTTTTGGTGCAATGAATGTGTTCGCGAAATCTCAAGAAAGATTATGCGTACATAGATTTTTACCCGTCAGCTGAGGAAAGAAGCATTTTTAGTATGGTATGGTTCTGTGAGAAATGTGTTCATTAAATCAAAATAATATAAAATGAATTAATATGAAAACTGATGTTGATGTAATGATACAACTGACATTTCTAATGAAAACTGATGTTCTTAACTTGTAAATATTGTGGTAAAATTTAAATACATTTTAGAATAGACTTGCTGCGGTGCCAGAGATCGTACCACACTTTATATGGTTTAGTTTCGTAGTTATAATTATCATTAACGATGGAATTTTCATCTTAAAGAGACAGCGAGTCAAAATTTTATGTTATTATATATATTATTTATAAGTCAGTTATTTTATAGTAAATTTTATTTTTGTGTTCTAAATTGTAATGTCCTGCTAAGAAATTACATTCCTTGCCCATAAATTGTGACGCAGTTTTGTAATGTTTCCTCCGAACAGGTATGCCACTGAAATTTTTGTAGTTAAATGTGGGTCTTAATTCTGGGGAGTTCTGTCTGAGTGTTTTCGCGAATTTTGATATGTGTAATATAAATACGAGCTGAGCTTTTTTTTTTTAATTATTAAAGCATCCAACCTTTCAGGGTGTTTTTTGCTTTAACAAATATTTAGTTGTTACATTTTTAAAAGTAACTTGCACTTCAATTAAAATTAGAGTGTATGGAATGGTTTAATAAATTTGAATAAATCAGTAATTGAAGGCGAGATCAGACAGAGCGAGAGAGTCTATTTAGTCTTTTTTAGTTTAAAAATATTTTCTCAAGTGCAGAATGTAAAGAATCTCGTTTTTAATTTAAATTATTGATAAAATCCTTTTCCGATCTTATAATACTAAAATCGATTCTTAATGCCAAATCCTCATATTTTTTGCATTTAGACTATTAATTACTTTAACTTCCAGAGGTTTTAAATAATCAGTCCTATTAGTTTGTTACCCATCTATGCAAAATTTAAATATTTACATAAGATACGCAATCTTGTGACTAATTTGATGGGTACTTCGGACTTTCATATAGGTTAACATAGATGTATTTCAACTTTTGTGTACTTGAAAGAAGATGAAGAATGCTGTCAAGATGTGTGCAGTCCTGTCTGAAAATTTAGCCGTCTGTTAGGGACATTAACTGATAACCCCGTAATTTCTTTCTGATGTAAATTATCCTGGGTACGAAAACGTAAGATCATAACTGTTTATCAAAAAACATTTAAGCATATTCTTAACTCATGCATGCATGCTCACATTTTTTGCATGTTTTTAACATTTTCTTCGCAAATTAACTTGGAGATTCCGATTGGGGAGTTCGAGGGCCTGACAGTTATAATGTGTTCTTACTCTTTTATTATTGAATAATAGCACATCTTAATGTAATTTTATCTTCGAAGAGGAAGATTTCACTTTGTTTGATACCCATACCAGAAATTTGCGGTCAGAAAAATGAAAATAAGTTAAAAAATAATAATAATGTTGCTAAATTTTACATTAAAATGTTTACTGTATAAATTAAAAGCTAAAAAATTAAAAGCTAAAATTAAAAGCATCAATTGTACCAGCATCAAAGGTTGATAACCGCTCTCGGATAACTTTTTAATAGGGCCTAGCGTAAGGAAATTTTGCTGCAAAATAATTCATCCCATGATCCTAGATATACTTAAAAATATGTGGGATCCAACGTATGTCGAGGCTCTTGTTTTGTTTTGTGTTTTCGAAAATTTCTCTAGCGAAATTGAATTTTTAATACAATTAAATATCTCGGAAAATGTTGTTTCTTGTTATTACTTAAAAATTTATGTAATGTAAGTGAATAAGACTCTAAATGTATGTAAGAATAGGTACTTTTTAAATGTGTGTAAGAATGCTTCTTTAAGAATACTTTCAAGTACACATATAAAATACATACATTTAAGGCTCAGTAGATCTTAGCATTTATTTCATTGACGGTTCAGGAAGAACACGTTTTTAGAAAATAATTTTCCTCAGTTCTTGAAGTGAAATTAATTTATTTTTAAAAGCTGTAAGTTATTTCTGAAGGAACTGAAGGAGGGCCTACACAATCTTAATCCATTTATTTGATCTTGTAGAGATATTAGGTATTTTTTGAAAGCAGGAGATGGGAAAAATAAGCAATGCTTCACCGGGACTCGAACCTCTCGAATACGCGCCGAGTGTGCTGGCCGTTTCACCACGAAGGCATGCTAAGAAGGCGGGAGAAATACTTTATAATCTCATTTAAGTATGATGATCAGAAATATTGCATGCCTCTGGTTGATCAGGCTAGACTGTGCTTTTTGAACATGGCAAAGCCACGAGGAGTATTTGCTTAAGAGAAGGGATGCCTTCGTGGAGGGCTTTCTGCGAAAAACTGGCTTGTATTTACGGTATACATGGGGAAAAAGCAACCATGTAGCCAGCCCATTCGCCTGCGATTGAACCGAAACCAGGTCGAACCACCAGTATTCAGCGGTCTTAACCACTTAGCCATTGGCGGGGCTCAAACTGACCAAAAAATTTACGAATATTTATTTTTTAATTGACGCAACGCTTAATTGAGTGGTATCAGACTTAAATTGCAAGCAGGCCGAATGCATGATATAAAAGTAAATGACGGGCCGAATTTTTTTAAATAAGTTTTTTTTTTTTAATAAATGAAAAACTTTAAACTAAATTTTTAATTTCACTTGCTATGTATTTGCCGACATACACATAAACAGTAATAATAAGAACTCTATTTTATGTATTAAAATTTTCTTCACATGCAGAAATAGTAATACCTATGTTTGTATGTAAATAATTATGAGCTTCTTTATTTCTTACTAGAATTTTGATAAAATCTGTAGCTTAAGAAAATAATTACTAAAATTTATCTTCATTGCGAATGCTCATCAGTCAGCCGTGTTATTCTTTTTTTCCAGACGTGTTAACTTTAACAAGCAAAAACAGCTGTTATAAGACCGAAGAAAAAAATTCCATTTAGTCCAAAAACTGAAGATTTCCGCTTGTTATACTGTGTAATTCAAACGTATTGATAGCTAAATATTAAATTTTCAGATTGACATTTATTTCAAATTATTCTAATACGTTGGATTAACCACTAACTAAATGTAACTAAAATTTCTAAGTTGAAGAAAACTAGAGAAGAAATGATGGCAACCTTTTCTCTTCTATTTATTAGTCCAGCTTCTATTCATTTTTCTCGAAACGCGATTTTAAGTTGTTAGTCCAAAGGGGCTTTGCCCCTGAAGGACTATTGTTTTCGTTTTGCGATTTTGCTTCGGAAACATTAAAAAGTCTGAATCACTTTTCAAACTGTTGCCACAAAATATTTCAGACCTGTATTATATTTAAAGAAATTAAAGGATGAAGAATCTGCATAAATGCATGTATATTTCTCCAAATGTGATAAAACAACGGTACCTAGAGCCATCCAATTTTGAATAACGTACGTTTCCACCCGAATATGCGCATCTGGAAGCCCGAATTTGGAATTTATTTTATTATCTATTTCATATTTTGTAAAACTTTAACGAATTTTTGATGAAGAAACCAAACGATTTAAAAGCGAGTAATGGCAACACTCTTTGGGGGGGGACCCCTTTTTATCTACAGCGCGCGAAACCGTGTATCAGAAATTCTAAAGATATACTCATTTTAAATTTATTTTGCAATATTGCTGTTGAGCTGAATTTTGTAGTTTAAGTGCGAAGAGCATGATATTTAATAAATAAAGGTAACACACAAAACGTTAAAAAACGCCCCTTTGGACGCAATATAAAATCTGAAACCATTCAGATTTTTTTCAGTTTTTATTCGAGTCTGTTTCCATTAGGCAAAATGTAAGATATTTATCTTTCAAATTTATTCTGTCTATTAATTAACAAACTAAGCTATTTAAAAGCAATAGATGCAGCTCTTAAGAATGCTATTATTATTATTATTATTATTAATATTTTATATTTTGATCTGATTGATTTAAATAAACGGGCATTTAATTCATGATCTATCTAATTAAAAATATCACATTTTTTTTATAGAATTATGTTATATATTTTCTCACTTTTCAAATATCCAAAAGATATAAAATTATATTCATCTAGTATCCTGTAAAATGTTTCGTTATTCTGCTTGTGTCATCTTTATTGATAATCTGTACTGATAAACCGCGTATATTAAAATTTAAAAGAGCCCTTTGGAGCGAACGTTAAAATCTGAACCATTTCAATTCCCACTCTCCCATTTTTCTTCCAACACATGGGGAAAAAATAAATTCTGAACATCTTTATTTCTTGCTACATTTTGAGGCTTCATGGCGTTTCAGTTTTGATAAAATTAGAGAAAAATTACTAGTAGCTTACGATTCTAGATGTTCATCGGTCAGACGTATTCTTTTCTCAGATTTATGACTTTTCAAGCACCAAAAGAGCTGTTCACGTATAAATTTACTCCCCCCCTAAAAAAAGCGACTATTCATATAGCAAAAATGTAACCGAGGGTATTTAACTTTTGAAATGAACGAATAAAAAATAATCAAATCTTTATCTTCAAGTCTTCTAAACAAATTAACTCACTTTGGGAATATTCTCATTTGTTTTAAATGGGAATGAAAATAGTTTAAAATGCGACTATAATTCATTAGAATCTTTTTTTTTTTTTTTTTTTAATTTTTGTCGTAATAATTCTATTTTTTTTGTATTTTCATGACATGTCGAAATTTTTTTTTTTTTTTTTTTTTTAATTTTTGTCGTAATAATTCTATTTTTCTTGTATATTCATGACATGTACGAAATTTTTTGGTTCGAGTTATGTTTGCCATAACATAACTGCCATACAGTTAAATTGTAATTTTAAAGGTTTTAATACAAGCATATATATCAGTGACAAGTTTATTCTTACTTTGCAACTCTTCACTGAGAATATTTAAATGATCGGTTAAGTTAACAAGAAGTGCAAAATCTGTTATCCTTGTATCATTGTGTTGATGTTGATTTTTTTTTGGGGGGGGAGGTATGAAAATGCGTTTTAATACATCTCCTGGACTTGACTCTTTCGCTTTGTTATAATAAATCATTTCTTCGTATTCCTTTTCAATTTCTTTAAGCAATACAGTGAATTCTCGATGGTACAGAGCTCGTCCATGGATAACGTTTACTGTTGTTTCTGTGTAACATAATCCATCTTCAAACTTTTGCACAGTATGCTTTTTGATGAATAATGAAATGTGTAGCCCAGAATTTATTCTGAAATTTTTCTTCTTGCAAAAAATTACTGTTAACATAAATCTGAAATCTTTTATGTCAGAGTTAATAAGAACGAGTAATTCCCTGAAACTGCTTTTTGAGGACTAATTTGCATAATTATATATTGACCAATTAACATTTATTTATTTATTTTAATGTAGCCTATGTTTTGAGCCATTCAGAGCCGTCTTTCACAAAGGTTTTTCATTAACATTGTAGTATTAAATGCTGTGTTCACTCCTGTTATTCTAGGAAACAGGACGCAGCAAAAAGACTCTGCTTAAAGTTGTAAGTATTTGATTGAAAACGTAATTTAAATAAAAAAGAGTTGTAACTGAAGCCCTAATACTTTCATCCATCGTCCTGTACTTTTCCTCTCTTTCTTTCTTTGAAGCCTAAAAATTCAGATAAACGTAGTAATTTGTTCCTTATCCATTTCTCTTATTAAAAGAAAGTTCTAAAAAAAAATAAAATCTCAACTCAAGTTTTTCATTCTTTTACTTGTTCCAATACTTAAATTTATGACAAGAGCATTTTGTTAAACAAACTAAGAAAGCGTAAGACAGTAGTGTTCTGAAAACGTCACAATTTAATGACAACATCTCTGATTAATGGTGGTACTGAAAAGAGTTAACGCCGATCAGATCATAATGCCAAAGAGCAAACTACTACCTTTTTCTAAAACTGAATAAAGTAATAAAATTTTCAAACGTTGTATTAAATCTTTCGCTAGTGTTAAGACTATATGGGATTTTATTAATTAATTAATAGTTTCTATTTACAAGCTATGTTTATCGAAGTCCTAGTTATTGTTTCCCAGCGCTGATCAAGCGGATTTAATTACCTAAGGGAAGAAAATTATCTTGTAAAAAGCCTTCAGTGAAATAATGTACGAAACTTCTCTTCCCTATGAGAGAGGTTTAATAATATGGTGAAAGAGAAAATGAGCATTTAACTGTAAAATATTCTCCTCAAATTAAGCATTTCTTGCAGACGTAATTTTTTTTTCCTTGTGCGTGCATATGTGTGTTTTTGCCTGTAGGTTCAAAAATTTATTTCGCTTGGTTTATGGGAATACATCCTTTTTAAAGCAGAGGAAAGCTGATTTAAAATATGTTTTACCTTAAATTATGAACCGAAAATAAAATCTTATTATTCATTTCACAAATTCTGTAAAAATTCATTTTAATCGTCTTCAACAAAAGTTTAATTAATCTCATTCGTAATGACGCTTTCAGCATTCTAACTGTCAAGTATTAATCACATAATTTTTCATATGACGAATAATATTTTGCTTATATTTGTAGTTAAATCTCCTATACAATCATTTTCCTTTTAGCGACATAATACTGTTTCTGGAAATGCTTTCTGGAAATGCTTCAATATTCAGTTATTTCTTTGTTCCCTTCCTTTCTCTGTTTAAAAAGATGACGAAATTCTCATACATCGTTAAGCTGAAATAAAATGTATATTCTCGCTCAAAAAAAAATTTTTTTTTTCTATTTTATTCAGCTGCAGAATTTATGTGATAATATCGACATATCCACAGGGAAATATCCACTAGAAATATATACATTTAAATTATAATCAGATGGATACGGATTTAAATTATGTATAAGCATAAATTTAATTCGAAATTAAGGACGAGATATTATCAACATGCATAATTTTAAATGAAGAAGCTTTAGGCAATGATTTCATTGCTCAGCTGAAAACAATATACAGCGCCGATGTATGGATCCCGATTTCAAATTCATATCGGGTTAGAATATTATGGCAAAATCCTCGAGGTATCCGCTGAAAGAAAAAGCAAGTCTGCATGGAGGACTTTCATAAGGGAACCAACCAGCTTGCAATTTAGGTTTCACAAAGGGCAAAATACAAATAAGCTTTTATAGGGGCAAAATACAAATAAGCTTTTATAGAGACAAAAGTTGTTGTACATTTCGAAGTACGTGTAGTTGGTTGCTTCGAATATTGGCTTACTCTAATTACCTGCCTTTAGATTAGAATATTCTGAAAAAAAATGTTAATTTCCATAGCTTACAATGATTCAACTATTAAACACATAATATTGCTAACTCAATAATATTACGTATAATCTTTAAGATGCATTCACGCGGAAATATGCTATAGAATGAAAATACTTTACAGAAATAAAAATAAAATAAATATATAAAAATTGTTATGAAATTGTCGTCACAAATGCAAACATATAAGGCTATTTTTTAAGGATTTCAACGTAACTGAACGCCATTAAATCTGAAAATTATTTCTTGTTAATGTTATCAAATAGTTAGAAGATAGCAAAAAAATTTCCCAATCATGAGCAATACTCTTCTTTTCGAAATTTTGTAACGAAAATTTGAAACGATTTGTAGAGATATTTACTTTAAATTATTCAAGAAAGAGAAGATAACTGAATACAGGAAATCCTCTATTGTGAAAACAGTAGATGGAGACATCATTCCTTTCATTCAGAAATAAAAAATGATCTTCGCCATGATGTGGCCTGCTTGAAGCAAAATTTCAGCTACTTATTTTAAAATTTGCAGTTATTTTTCACCGAAAACGTTATGGTATATATTATTTATTCCTTTCTTTAAAGCGTTTCAACAGATTAACAGTTTTATTATAATTATTTATGCACTGTTTTATTAAAATGTCTAGAAAATTTGAAGAACTGAATTAGTCAATGCAAAAAATAAACGACAATATTTTCAACCCAATAAAAGTATGAGAAATGATCATTTTTAGTATCTTTATTAATATTTGAGAAGTTAAATAAAGTTTCGAAATTAAATAGGCTCATAATTGGTTCACAAGTTTCATTAAAAGGTTCATATATTTCAGTAATTCATATTTTCTCCTTTTCAGAATGGGATAAATTTTTATGTAGCAATGAGTTTCAAAAATTCATTCCCCTCAAAATTAACAATTAACGAAAGGATTTTGTGCCAACAAATATTTCCCTTTTTGAATTAGGTTTGTAATTGGTATTTACGTTCACATTTGGTAAGCAAAAATTATTAATAAAAATGATAGCTCTTTACGTACAAATTTGATGTTGCATAGTCAGTGTGTAGAGACATTAGGTATTTTTGAAAGCAGGAGAGATGAAAAATGAGCAATGCCCTCGCCGAACCACGGACCTCTAGAATACACGCCGAGCTTGCTGACCACAACGCCACGAAGGCATGCTAAGAAGGCGAGAGAAATACCTTATAAATATACATTATATTTTATTTTGACTGATAACCTTAAAAGTTTCAAATAAATATAAAATTATTTTAAATTTAATTTTCAAGGGAGAAACTGTATAAAGCTTTCACATTTGAAAAGGCTGCTATTATATGGCTTTTATAGAAGGCATATAAGTGAACCAGACTGAAAATATTGAATTAGAGCAGTTCCAAATAACTTTTTCAGCTACGTTTTCGAATGGAAAGGGTGATATTGTGTGGCGCCATTGGTTATAGGCAATCGTGGTTGCTATGAATTTCGGAAAACTGTTAGCCTTTACATGAGGAAGAGAAAAAGCTTGTAGAAACTGAGGTCTTTTCCTTCCTTCATTTCGATCCTGGCTTTACTTCCAACAAAGTGATGATCGACTACGTGTTATCCAGAATGGCAAAATTATCTTCGAAACACAGCAGACAATTCGCCAGACATGTTGCCCATTGAACTTATGTGAAATGGGGCACTCAAGGGCTTACCCGAAGAAGCCTGACAGGTAATTTCCCAGGAACACATCCAAAGCTTAAATAGAGATTTTACGCGAGTAATGTATTGGTGTGAAACTTTAATAATTTATTTGTGTTATCATTAATTACATTGTGATTTAAATTTCTTATGATCTGATGATGCTGCAGTTCTTAAAACATGATTATATTTATGAGTCTACATTTATAAAATGTCTTACAGTCCCTTGATTGATGGATAGCTAAATACGTATTTATACTAAAGTACAGCTAGAAGTGTTCGCGCTTTCGCGACCCTTTAAAAGATAATGAATTGGAATTAAGATAAAAATATAAGTGTTCGAGGTCAATTGTAAATGCCGATAGATTGTCGTTGTAAGCAAGAAATTCCACCGAAGTTTGCCTGTGGTGAAGATGTCATTTTTAAGCAAAGCTCTTTCATATTTTGAGATAAAACCGATGCTTCAGAGTTCATCCTTAGGTAAATGAGTTCTAACTAAGATGAAGACAAGACTTTACAAGTAATTACTGAATACATAATATCATAATATTGAATCGTCACAGTTCAGATATAAAATAATAATTTTGCTGTTTGAGATATTTTCTTGCACCTTTTTCGGCCTTAAGTGGCTAAAATTTTAATGTCTAAAAATCCGGGCCCTGTAGATAAATATCTTGTAGAGTCATTAAGTTATTTCGAAGCAGGAAAGATGAGCAACGCCTTCGCCGGGAATCGAACCGCGGACCTCTCGGTTACGCGTCGAGGGTGCTGACCACTACACCACGAAGGCATGCGAAGAAGGTGGGAGAAATACCTTATAATCTATCTATGGCTTTATGTGATGTTCGCTGTAAGCGTTTTGCTCATGTAAGTACTTCGACTCAAAGTTTATTCAGTTAACATTGATAAACGTCTACTTTTAAGCCAATAGAATTGCTTTGATTTCAAAATGAAAGAAAAGAAAAAGTGAAAAGGGGACAAAGAGTATCCAATAGACTGTTTTAATTATTCTCATATCCACATTAATCTTAAATTTTATGAAGTAATTCGTAATTTAAAAGATCAGGCTACTCCACATGTCACTATCATTCTGTTACATTGCTGAATATAGTTTACATTTATTTTCATTTAGTTCGGGTTAACTTTGCATTGCTTTAATCGAATTTTAAATGCAGAGCCTGATATAAGAGCTTGTTTTTCAACAACATTCCAACGATCGATTCAGAGAGCAAAATAAATCGTTATTTCCTTGTGTATTTTTAAAGCTTCAGTAGATATAAGTTTCAGAATCCTTACAGCTGCTTCTGAATTAGATCAATCTAGGTTGTTTTTCGGAGCTTGACACTTGGATGCAGTCTCTTTACCGCGAAGTTAAATTTGTATTGGTTTCAGTCAGCACTATCATTTAAGTCTGCTGCCGTCTCAATTGCAGAAATTCCTTAATTCGCCTTTAAATCAGATCTTCTTAATAAATTGAGTACGCTTTGTCATTGACAAGTAATTCAGTCTACTAATCGAATCTTCATGAAAACTTTATGAAATTAGAAATATCGCATTATTATGAATAAAGTGAAAACAGGTATTTTATTTGTTTACAGGTCTATGCATAAAATTTACGCAGGCATAAAAAAAACTAGTATTTTACATAGTGACTGCAGCTAGTTGTCACATGTGTTGGAAACATACTCTTTGCTTAAAATGTAAATCGTAAATTCATTGTTGTAATTTTCAACAATAATCAGTAAATCACCAGTTACTGTTAAAAATTTCTGTAGAATTCATAGCTAATGAATAATGATTACTACAAAAATAAAACATATCAAAGCAGAACGAGAAGAAATGTATGGTAAAGAAAACCGATAAGGCAAATTAGTCTCTTGGATTGATTTCAATTTTCGTATTGGATTGATTCAACGAACTGTATTGATTTCAATTTTCATTAAAAGAGTAGTCAATAACAGATTTCTTTTTTATTTTCCTAGTTTAATACTTTATGCAGCATACTTCATAGTTTTCCCTTGTGAAAGTTTTAGGGACTCTTCAGTAAAGGCTTTATGACCACTTCTAACCTCTTGCTAGTCTTACATTCCTCTTTGTGAATAATGCGTCTTTAATAGTTACATAGTCCAACTTAAAACTTTAAAATGTAATCAAAATTTGCTTAATTGTGACTTGGTAGTACAAATTAGAAGTGTTGTAAAATCAAACAACCTCTAATCTGCACACAATTAACATTAACAACCTAATATTATGTAGAGTAAGGCAGTGGCAAGAATCTCAGAGGAGGGGGAATTTTTTTTTTCTTTTTCGTTTTTCATTTAAAACTGTCTAATCATAGCAAAGCAACTGTCTCCCCTAGAAGTACCTCTTCTCATTCTAGCCCGACCGAGCGGTAAGATCGCTGAACAGTGGTACTTCAGCCTAAGCTCAAATCCTGGCAAACGGGCTAGCTGCATGGGAAATTCGTGGTTTTTTCCAACGGGTAACTAAATACGAGTGAATTTTCCTTAAAAAAGTCTTCCACGAAGGCATCCATTCACAGGGCGGAGCTCTGGAAATCTCTTGTTTAAGTAGGCAAATACATTATAGCATAGCTATTTATGTAACCCAATCATATACTCATTTACGGTGATGCTCTTAAAAATAAAATTTTTATACAATCTTTTTGAAATTTTAATATGTACAAATTGTACATAAATGTGTATTCTAGACATGAATTCCTTTTCAGTTAGCTTGCAATTTATATACATAATTCCGCAGTGAAGAAGTTGATTTACAGAAAAGCTAAACTTTAAAAATAGTGAACTGTTAGTTAAGCAAAAAGAACTCGAAAATGCAAGAAAATTGTGCTGGAATATTTTTCGTTCTTTATTTTAAAAATGTTCGTTCGTTCGTTTTTGCCTGCTGAAACGAAGTCTTCAATTTTCGAATTTTAGAAGCATTTCGCGAGTTAATTTTCTATATTGCAAGAAGGGCTACAAAGTTGTCAAGCATTTTCATTCAATGTGATATTATTACTAGTGAATTTACACCTGAAGAAAAGAAGATGTGTACTATTTGCACTTTCTTTTACGTGTAAAGAAATTCAAAATTTCTTTCTTTTCATAACCTTTATCACATAAAATTTTGCATCTTATAAGTATACGTAAATGTTTAGGAATAAGAACGCTGCTTAAGACTGAAGCGTACTTTAAACTAAATAGAATGTATTGCTTTAATGATTTTGGGCTAATTTAAAGGATAAATGTAATGTGAAATATATTCTTCGTAATCTTACGCATATGCGTTTCATAAAATTTTAATAGTAAAAATATTTATTGAAAATGAAATATGCATATTTAATCAAATCTTAAGTCTTTAGCATTTTATCATTAAATGCATAATCGAAGTAAAACGCTGTTAAAAATGATACTTGACGATAAATACTTTGTATTAATACTAACTTGCATAAGTAAAGAATTAAGTATCAACTTTTCAATTTGGAGTCATTGAAACATACTACAAACACCAGTTTAACATGGTAAGCGCAAAGCTTTTGACTTACTTTCCGTTCAGCCAGCGATATCTGATTTTTCCGATATGCTAGCGGCCGGACATTTGTGTAGAATTTGAAATGAAGAGATTTTATGGAAGAAGATAGTTTTTTAAAGTGTATATCGGCTGGTAAGACTGACACGGCCTGAACGAAAGTATGCTATGTCACCTGTGGCTGACGCGATCTGAACGGAAAGTATAGTGTCAGTCATCAGTGACTGTGACATAACACTTAACGTGTTAATGTTAGACAGCATGAATATCAAGTATTTGATGAAAGATCGTACTTTGTTTTTCCTAATTATAGTTTTGTTTTTCCTTTTCCTTCTATAAGCTGCAGAAATAATTTCGCTCGCAAATAAAAAATACAGATCTGCTTTAGTTTAATTTTTATTTTAATTCTTTGCATTTAAATTACAAGTAATTAACATTCAAATCGTTAAAGCCGGTTTTTCTGCGATACGCAAATCAGTTTTCTGACAAGTATAGCAACTAATGCAAGGTGATCCAGGTATTATGAGAGGGTGGCTGGAATGAGCACAACCTCTATAAAGTGTAAGAGTTATGCATAATCGAATAAATAAATATTCATAAACCTCCTACGCTACTGCATTTAGACACATGGTAATAACTTAATTTTATGTAGTACGTACATCGTAAAATTTAAGTGCCTTCAAAGCTGCTCAAAGCTGAAAGTTTTCAGCGCATTTCCAGCAATAATTATTGCATTGATACGTATTTTAGGGAATATAATTTTGCTTTCGTACCATTTACTTTAGGTCAACGCTATCTTCATTAAGTAAATAACGAAAGCATTTAATTACGACTTCAGCAATGTATTAGCATTAGCCAATCATGCAGTTAAATTTGTTTTGTGGTTTTAAAGCTGCTTTTATAAGCATACGCGAAACAAAGCAAAATGCTGGGGATGTGCAATTATTCCTTTGTTTATTTCTGCTTTATGCTTTTGTAACAGGATACGCTTTAATGCCCAAGGTACATCCGGAAAATGCTTTAGCTCTTCTGAATCACTTTTAATCTTTGTTTCAAAGGATTGTTACTTCCTGATAAAAAGCCAGCTTACAATAGGCTTTGCCTAATAGAGGTGATAATGTTCAGTTCTCTTGTACAGTTTAGGTGCTTAGAATGCATAGTTTTCTCTCACAGTTATCGCAAATTATATTAGCTGTATAGAAATGTTCTCAGGTTAAACCTAATTGACTCTCAGAAACTACTCCTTGTTTAACCTTCCTCCTGTGCTTCGGATGGCTTACCATCTTCGCACTTTAATTCATAGCATAGAATTATAAGAAACACAGGCAATAGGTAAAATAAACTAAAAGTTTAGTAATATTACAGCTTAAAGTGGGTACACTAAACAAAACTTATGCACTACTACTTGCGCGGGTCTTGGAAAAACAAAACCAAACGTTACAAGTAAATAGATTTACTGTCTACGCAACCCGGCTCCAATTACTCGCACAATTTCTAAGCATAACTGCTGCCCAGTATACGAAGACAGTCATCAAAATCATCTCAGTCAACAGGTTGGCGTTTCATGAGAGAAACTGCTTTCCTGATCATATTGCCAAAGCTCCCTTTCTAAACTACACATTCGCTTATTATTTAAACCCCACCTAATCTTCATTCTAGTAAGCCTGGCGGAACAAACAGAAGTAAAAGTTAAAAATAAACATAAAAATATTATATTACATAAAATAAACCTTATAACGTATAATGGGTTTTAGTTTGTATCATTTTTAAAGAAAGATAACTGCAAATTATTTTTAGTATTATCCTTACCTTAAGTTAGATATACCTAATAATTAACTGAACATACAAGTGGTTAAAAATGTGTTGTTAAGTAAAGTTAATAACTACTGACATAACTGTCAAGTCTCAGTTGTCACTTTACTGTCACGAAATGATGTAATTCCTCAAGTGTTGAGGAACCGGTGATTTCAGATCTAAATTTCATTGAATATGTAACAATTAGAGTCGGGAAACAAATCGTATGTTGGATGATTTTATAAATTTGCGTAATCAAACTGAAAATGTTGGAACTCAAGCAAAGGCTGATGTGTTTGCTGTTACTTTGCTTCTGCGTGCTTCCTTTGTGAGCACTTTGCTTAACTTAGAAGAGTGAGCTGAATGAATTTAAAAGCATATATTGCATTTTTAATATTGAATTTGTTGAAGCCTATCAAAAACCATAACTAAAAATATCAGATCTAAATTTAAGGGAATTACATATTAATAAATTTGCTTGAGTTTAATATGCAAATCTTAAATTTGTTGTGCGGATCAAAAACTGGAACGTTTGAATACAATGTTTTCAAGAATCAGATAAATTAAGTAAGTATACATTTTTATTGAGGAAGTAACTGTGAAATCAGAAGTAAATGAGGACAAAAATTCTCAAGGTGAGACAACGTTTCTTCATTTCCTTCATAAGCTTCTATCATGATGGATTATTTGTAACTTTGTAGACTATATTATTTGTCTCCTAGACGGGAAAAAAGGTTAGTGACGCTGACTGCCGTACGGAAGGGCCTGGACTTGAATTCCAGAGATGGCATAGATGTTTGTAAATGTATACTGTCTGTGCGGCATGGGAGCACTCAAAATATACGGCGAATGGAAAGCCGTCTCGAGAGGTTGGTGGTAGAGGAAGATGAGTGAGAGACCTTTGGACCCGCCCCCGAGGCGCTCTCCTTCAAAATTGGGGGGGGGGGGAGAAACTGAGCAAAGCCGTACTGTCACCTGGATTGTGCTCAAGACTCTTGCCAATGACAGGCGCAATTTTGTACTCTTTGTCACGATAAAATTTGTTGCCTTGTTCTGATTAGGTCAGACCAGCGAGATTAGTCAAAACAAGAACAACATTATGCTATTTACAAACATTCGCTGTTGATTCTTTAAAAAATAGAAAGAAAAGAGGGGCATAAATTAAGCTTAATTTAAATTTTATTGTAATAATTGCGAAATCAAATTTTTTTTTAAATTCGAAAAAATATGTTTATTCTTAAACGTTTAATACCGTAATAAATAAACAAGCTCTTTATCCCAGCTTATGCCATATTCTCAGTTTTCTCTCAGTTTCTAAAACTAAATAAATTAATTTCGCTGTGTTTAGGTACATAAATAATCCTATACTATTTTATAGTATTTTGAAAAAGCTTATTTTGTTCTCTATGTTAAACAAGATTTAAAAATTCTTTTATGCTTTTGGAAAAGAAATTTCCTGCGTTTTTGACTTTTAATTACCATTTTCTGAAGATAACTAAAAATAATTTTATATTTAACATTTTCTGCTTGAATTCTCGAATAAACCCTAACACCCCCTTTTTTTGAGTCACGGTCACGAGAAACATAAGGAACATCCTACCTCCAATTTTTTTTTTCCCCCAAGCTTGCATCGCTACATATTATTACGGGGGTCATGACTTATCGCCATTTCAGTAAAAAAAGGGGCCAAATTTTTTGTTATAGTCTTCCTAATACTATTGTCTTTTCCATGTTAATCCCGTAAGCTTATATATATATATATATATATATATAAGGTGAAATAATACACATGCAGAATTGTGTGCTCGTTGTATAGACTGAATGTAAGTTTATTAGAAGTGTTTTGCGTCTGAGCTGTCCACCTGCGGTATATATTCCCAGTCCATTGAGAAAGTCTCACCGACTGAGAAATGTGGTTTCAGACTACGCGGTGAGAGTCTCACTTGTGTCCTCAAGGCATTGATTAACGGGCAGGATGGACCGGTTTTCCTGCCAACGACCTTTCTTGTAAGGAATGAACTGTCTGCCTTCGCCAGATTCTTTTGGGGAAAGGGCGAGGGGCTAACTGCTGGTTTTTAAATATTCAGACGGAAACGTAAGGGATTACATTTTGTAACAGCTGCGGTCATTTCTAGATTTTATTCGTAAAATGTTATCGTTGACCATACCTCAGATTTGTATTTATAAAGAACTTTAAGACTATTTATTTTATATTCTTCTACCCTCAAAGATAAATCGTCCATTAATGTCGTATGATTGATTTCATTGCGACTTAACCCTGTCTTTCAGCTCTTGTTTCTCTCGAGCCCATTTGAAGACAGACGGAGTAAGTCTTTATGACTTCTTTACATTTTGTTTTCAATGAAAAATTACTTTGAAACGATTGTTCTACCTCTGTGACTTCCGACGCTGATTTTCTTGTAGAAATGGCTTCATTAAACGACTCGTATTTTTTCTCATCTTCTCGTTTATCATCTCCGTTACATATCTATTCATGTAGTTTATATCTAAGATGCATGCCAGTAATCAATTACTTAATATTAAATTTAAAAAAATATAAATCCATCTAGTTTTCTGATCGCTCCGAAAGGATGTTAATTAAAAGAGGCTGATAGTTCATGATTTTAGTCTTGAGTTCGAATCTCGATGACGACGTGGGTGCTTGGAATTGTAATGTCTCTGTAGAATAGGTGCTCTAAAATCCTTCGGAAAGTGGAAGGCTAGGTTACTGGAATATGGCAAAATACACAAAAGTTATCTGCCTAAGGAAATGAGATGCATTCGTGGAAAACTTTCTGAGGGAAACTGATTCGTATTCACATTACACATTCGGAAACCAGCTATACAGCTGGCCCGTTCACGTGAGACAGAACCTTGGTCGAACTCCTAGTATTCACCCATTGTAAACAGTCGGTCCCCGGTTGAGCTGAGAACTGGATAATAAGTTAAAGGTTTAAGGGCTTCATCAAGTCATTTGAAGTATAAGGCCACTGTGATAAAACTTCTCGACAGAGTTACCGAAGCCGAAATTTTTATGATGTCTATATTCGTGTAGCAAAATATTTTGAGAAATTATAGAAACACAGCATTGCACTACTTTAAAGATTTCACAGTCATATATTTTAATACAAAAACGAATTTTTTAAAAGACGATATGGTGAGGAAAGTGTTTTTCAGGGCTGATTTGCATTTCGCTTCAAAATAGTTTTCCTGTAAAACGTGGGCTGTGTTCATGTAAATTAATGTCATTATTCGCAATTAATACCCCTCCCCATTTTACGTAACTGGCTTTAAACGATACGTTTTTGAATAAGACAACATGCAGGTAATTCATTAACGAAGAAACAGAAGCCAGATAACCGTTCTAAAATTCCTACTATAAAGCTGCCTTTTGAAAAACTGTAAAGCGGTTTTTGGTATCAATGATGCCAGTGTCTTCCTCTCAGATATTGCTCCAGTGATGACAGGCACACTGTATCCGAGCTTTATCTGTTGTGGGCATTCAATAAGAGAGACATTCCTTCTAATGTAAATGAAAGGAAAGAAGGTAAATTAGCTACGTATGCATGTAATATGTGCACGTAGCGCATGTAAGTCACCTATGACTTTTAGAGCAATCTTTAAAGTGACAAAATAGTTCTTAGGTCATAAACATCAAACTGTCACATACTCCTCCCTTTACTGCGTACGAAGAAGCCGTGTGTAACCTTTAATATGTATAAGTCATTTAGACCTGTTAAATATTCGCTTAAAATGAACATTAAATTTAGGTTAATAATTAAAACTATCAAAAAATTGTTTTTTATTTACTAACATACGAAGCTCTCGTGTTATAACATGCATTATTCGTAAAACGGCAGATACGTTCTGAAGTAATAATACCTTAAATAATGTTTCTATCTTCATTTATGCCCTTTAAGAAAAAATTAAAAAGTCGTATCAAAATTTTTATTACTAATCTTGAAGTACTACAGATCTGGGATTTGAAAAGTTCTTTGATCACTTTTTTTTTTAAATCACATTAATGCTTAATTAGGAAAATGGTCTTAAGTCTCATCTGTAGTATTACATAGCTTTTAAAATCATGTAAAAGTCCGCGTAAATTTAAATAGACGAGTGGCTGAAGCTGCAGAACGCTCCTCCCATTTTCTGTTTTGGCCCACTATTACTCAAGTAAATAAGACCGTGGATCACTAGTTCGTAGTTCGACATGGATTCAAATACCTGTGAATGGGCTGACTATTGGGACGTTTTTATGGCTTTCACACTATGTAACATTAATACGAGCAAATTTTCTTTAGGAAATCCTCCACAAAGGCATATCAGGTGTTTTAGCAAAGTTCTCCAACCTTGAACTCTTAATTTTTCTGACAAAATACATATGAAACTGTTCATCTAGAAATACGCAATAGTAAAAATATAACTGCTAATGTTTTATAGATAGGCAGTAAAAAATTGTAAGACGTAGTTTTCTGTTGAGGCAAAAATTTAAAGAGATTCTGTAGTTTAAGCGGCATTCTTAGAGCCCAGCCACTTGGCTTCTGATGAATTACTAAGGTACAACTGAATTACTAAGGCTTTCCAATTCAGTTCTGGATTATTCCTGATCCAGCTGAACAGTTTTAATTTATTGTTACAGGGTTATTCATCATGTAACTCACGAATTATGATTTGAATTTATTATATCAGCATGTAATTATTATATTGGTTTTTAATTCAACGAACTTAGAACCAAGTGAAGTTTTTGATAATAATCGTTTAATTATGATCATAATTAGGAAAAGCTAATGATTAATCCGAGTGTAGTATCAGGCATGCAGTCACAGATTATTATAGCGTTATTGCGGCATGAAGAAATATATTTTATATTCCTTCTTAGAAAGTATTATGTTTCATCACTAAGTCACCTGCCGTTGAAGAATAAATCATAGTAAGTATTCTTGAAAGCATTTTTAGCGGTACAATTTCAGTTCATTTAACATATGATTTGAAGAATATTGTCATCAAAATATTACACTGGCTTTCATTCCAATAATTAACAATTCCAGATTTTCCACGAGAAGTTGTTGCTGGAATTTTAAGATTCGGTCGATTTGATATTCATAAGCCTTTATTTAAACATATAAGGAATTATCTCCTTGTGCGTGCCTTTGTAGCATAAGTTGTTAGCACGTCCAACTAGCAAATGGATAATCCGAAATTTAAATTCCTATGAGGCACAGTTAATTCAGCTTCGAAAAATTTAATAGTTTCTACGGTGGTAACCGAATTAAGATGCTGTGGACGATTATTTGTCACCACCTAGATTTGTTCTAATAGGTTTTTATGCCTTTCCTGAGAGCTCTTTTCCTATTTTGGGAAGAATGTAAGAATTTACTACAATCCTCCATATGTGCGTTTGTGGTATAAATGGTTATCACGTTATCACGTGTAGATGGCAGCTGAAAGGTTCGTGGTTCGAATCTCGTTGAGAGTACGACTGATTTTGCATAATTCCGACATACACATATATATATATGTAAGATTAAGTAAATATATTAATTAATCGTAATAAATTGCCTAATACTTGCGCAAAAGCTGCAAAGTAATAAAATAATAATTTATTTACTAATGGATTATTGAGTTTATTATCTCCTTCGAGAAAGGTAGTAGAATTTTAGCCGAATGAAGTAACTTATAAGTATTTAAAAATGAATATTGAAAATTTTTGGTAAAATGAAACATCAGATATGAATCATGAAAAAGTTGAAAATGGAAACTTCAAAAATCAAAGAGTAATCAATTAACAAAGTAATGATCGTCATTGATCGGAAATTGAACCAATCCCCAATCAATTAACAATAATTAATAAATGCGAAGGTGTTTCGTCTTTTACTCAAGTAAGAATCAAAGGAGGTAATATATTCAATAATCCATTAGTAAGTAAGTTATATGTATATGTCTATTAATCTCTATGAGTATACTACAGTGTTATAATTCCTGAAACTACATGTACTATAAATTTTATTCATACATTTTATCAAAAAAATTCGCAAAAATATGAATGGCACTGAAAAGAAAATTTGATGTCGTTGGAAATTCAGATTATTAATTTTTTAATCTACTGTGCTAAATTAATGAACGTGTTAATTTTTTTATTTTAATTGATATCCATTCTTGAAAAGTAACTGAGGTTCTCAAATTACATGATTATAATTGATAATGAATTCCAATATTATTCCTCAGATTAAAGTATTATGCAGATTTGAAGGTAACTCTTAAGAACGCTGCTGTGAAACTGAAGCTTCGGAAATATTTTTAAATTTTGAATTTAATACTTGGAATTCAATTTATGCCTTTGTTTTCTTTAATCAGGATTTTCCCCTGGTGTCCAAAATATAATATACATTAAAAAAAACATAAATCGAAGAAGAAGGAGAAAAAAGAGAAGCAAAGGAAGACGTTTTAACAATCATGAATCGAAATTCATTTAAAAAACAATATCTTAATAACTGCAGATCTCGATATAAGCTAATGATTTGAAAATAGAGAAAAGAGTTAGAAACAAAAGAGATTAGGAATGAAAAACTAGAGAGGGTTAAAGAAAAACTGCCATCCCCCCCCTCCATTTGGCACTTGGGCTGAAATTAAGAGGATAGTGGTGGAACAGGAAAAAAAGATTTCTTCGCATGTGACAAGGAGAAAGGAAAATTGGACGAAACGTCATTTTAGGCAAAATAAACTACGTAACCATCAACTACGTAATCGTCATTTGAACAGACTGGCTGCTAAGAGCTTAAATAGTTTTTCTTATGTGTAACGTAAATACGAGTCATTTTCCCTTAAAAAAAATCTTCCATACAGACATCCCTTCTCTTACCCTAAAATCCTTCAGAGTTCTGCCTCGGATCTAATAATTTTTCTCTTTACACTTTTTTCGATGTGATGCCTTCTTCACATCTTTACTCGTGTCTTATCCAATTGCGCAGTGCGACTTTGAAGACAGAGCATAACGAAATTGATTAAATATTTTCTGTACTCTTTTCTTATTTCTTCGATTTGCTTCAGAATGTTTAACTTGGGTGAGTAGCGCATGACGAAGAAGAGATATTTATCAATGTGCAAGAAATTTTCTTTTTAAGGGTAACTGATATGAAAACACATTTTACATTAAATAAACAGCTTAATTTAAGCGTATAGCGATGAAACGATATCTTACCAACCTAAAGCATGAAACACCAAAGCATGAATACTGCATATATTTCGTATTTAAAGACATCATAAGAGATCTTGATATCTAGTGTCCTCTTTTAGCAGATTTTGGAACAGAAGCATCGGTAATGCAGAGCGTGTTAGATGCATTGTTTGTTAAGTACATATTAGTTAAGTACAGTAATATAAAGACACTGGATGTAGGTAAGGATATAAATTAATTAAATTTGGAAAGTGGAGAGACTAAGAGGATTAAATTATATTTTCGCTACACGAAAAAGTCACGAAATTATCATATAGCCGTAACATTTCAGCTCAGAACGGGTTCTCGAAAGAAGCTGCCAGTGTTTCAGATCTTTAGACACTCAATCATTGATTAACCTTTTGGAAAAGGATAAGCAAATCTTTGTGATCCATACAGAATATAAAGGGAAAATCCAAGGCTGAAGCAGATTTTACTGTGCAAGTGAGCTTTTAATGGTTTCAGTGCATTGTTTTATACTTCATATACTAAATGAAGAATAAAATCTCCATAGTAGCTTGATTATTATATTATTATATAATGTTAAAATAAACCTTATAAGTACTAATAATAATTCGAATAAATCTTCTGATGTAGCAAAATTAAAATAAATCTTACTCGTGTTTATCGCATACTTCGCAAGTAGTTGAAGAGTGTGAAAATTAAACACATAAGACGATAATACTGTTTCATTGAAGCATATAGAAGTGTTATTGTCTCGAAGAGATTTCTTTAACTCTTCATACCAGCTAAGTAAATAATGACAATGCTACCCACACATGCGTATAAAATCCGGCATTTCAAAATTGTTAAAAAAAAAGATTTTTATGCCCTCTTTTTAAAACATATTTTGGCCTTTGCCCCGTCTGCATAAGTAGAAGTCTTATATAGTATCTGTTTCTTAGTACTTCTTACTATGTAATTTTCCCTCTGGCGCTGGTTGCACTTGAAGCAGGGGAATAGCAGGTTTCCTTTCATGTTCCCGTCAAGCGGTTGGTTGGTTTTCCAAAGTCACGCTAGACTGGAAAGGGTTAGCTCTCCTGCAGCGTGATTTTAGAAAATCAGCACATAACGATGTGGAGTCATTCTGCGGAAGCCGTTTGTAACTACTAGTTCTCTATTTTTTTATGACCTAGCTGGAAAAGTGTGAGATACAATCTTTTGAACTCGATATTTATGATTGCAACATCTGGCATTTCGTGTCGGATATTACGGTTTGCTCTGTATTTTATCAGATGCAATACGAAACTTTCAATTAAATAGTTTTAACAAATATAAAACATTGTATTTGTGCCCTTCTGTACAATTCATAGACAGAATAATATATTTAATCTTCTTTGCATACCGCATTCCTTACATAGAGAAAGAAAAGTAAGACTGACTGTCAGACTTTGGTAAGTTAAATCTTATGTTTTATTATCAGTTGACTAAATCTTATCTGATTACTTAATATTAAATAATTTTAAAGAAAGGGATTAGAAATTCTCTCAAATGAATATTAAAGGCATAACTCTAGACTACAAAATTAAATTTATGAAGCGTGACGCAATAACTATTGAAGCATGTCCTTCCGATAAGGTAAAATTATTTAAGGCTCAGTCTATTTTTAATGATTTACACGGGAAATTTATGTAAATAATTCTCACCTTCTCTGTTCTTAAAATAAAATGTATATAGTTTTCCTAGGAAAATCGGAATAAATAAATAAAAAAAAATACCTGCAAAAATATGTTAACATTATTCACTGAAATATTAACTAGCTATTGTTAATCATACTAAAACGAATTAATTTTCCTGAAAAATTCTATGACTGAGTAAATGTCAATACTTTTTAGCAAAATAAGCCAGTTTCGTATTAACACAGATGAAATTATTACTGTTATTAAACAAGCAAGAGGAGTTCTGTTATTGAAAGAAAAAAAGAAGTTCTTTAAAAATAATTAATCAGTCTTTTAGAAAGAACAGTAGAAGGAAGATAGACTAAACGATGAAAAAAAAAAAGGAAAAGTATTTGAAACAAAAGATGAAAAATTTTTATTTTTTTAAAAAAAATAACAAAGAAAGTTCCCTTTTCTTAACGTTGTAATCCAATTGAAAATAAGTAAATCATTATTTATTAGTATCGTCTAATCAACAACAGTTTATCAAAACAGATAATTCATCTTCATTTAAAATGTAATTCCCTTTTGTCGGTACGTTAGTCTAGCCGAAACAAAAAATTCATCTGCATTACACGTTTAGTATTTATTCGTGAGGTAGGAAGAATTTTTGCAATCTGTGATACACATGTAGAGACATTAGGATTTTTTTTTTTATGCTGAGAGATCTGAAAAATGAGCAATGCCCTCGCCGGGACTCGAACTTGGGACCTCTGGAATACGCGCCGAGTATGCTGACCATTACACCATGAAGGCATGCTAAGAAAGGGGAAGAAATACCTCATACCTATGCATAGCATTTATTGTAGAGGTGGGACTACATTAATATTTCTAGTTGGGCAAGGAAAATTGCTTACTTGATTAATTGATAAATTAATCTTGATTTTCCTGTCATAAAATTCTATACTAAAACACATAACAGAAATGAGACATTTTTTGCCATACGGGGAGCTAGACATTGCTTAAAGATCAAATGTCAAAACATTAAATATCGTTATTATAACTGAATAAAACAAATTTATAAAATCCACCTTTCTTTGTTTTACGGAAGTTTATTATTATTATTATTTTGCTGTCTTTAATTGCAATTTCATTTACAGTTTATTCACATTTTACGGCTTAGTGCTGACCTAAGTCGAGTTACTACCAGCCAAACTAAGATTTCTCATGGCTTAGTAGCTCTTCCGCACACGAAGTTTCCGCACGAATCGAAAAGTACAGACCTTACCACAAACCCCCCCCCCCCCATTTTTTTAAAATTCACTACTGAATGGATTTTATTTGATCATGACAAAATACACGAGAGCTGTCTGCCTAATTGTAATGATGCCTATATGCAGGACTTTTTAAGGGAAGCTGGCTCGTATCTACACTACACATGGGGAAAATCGCAAAAACGGCCATACAGTCAAATTATTCGCCTGGAACAGAAGTGAACCTAGGTCGAGCTAACAGTATTCAGCGATTTTACCACTTTACTGCTTTGCCGCTAATGTGCTCATTGCTACTGGGTGAAAGTAGTTTGCATAATTTAATGGCTTTTCCGCACAAAACCTCATCTCCTTGATTATCTTTCTATAATTTGAACAGCGTCTTTAGTTAATAGTTTGTTTTGTTAAATTTTAAACTACTGGACAGCGAAAATATAGATTTTTAAAATAATAATTATATTTAACATGCAAAGAATGATAACGATCTTAAAATGTCAGGTACCCTTAAAGTATGAAAACATGCCAAACATATAACACATTTTAAATCTCAAAATCTTTACAACTAAATATTTTGTGATCGGGAAATTTGTGTACTTAACCCTGATACTGAATTTGTTGCTTTTATTTTATGTTCCAAATACTAGTAAAATATTTTAAGTAAGATAGTTTCTTTGTCATCCGTGTAATATTATAATATGCACCATAGGCGGCACTATGGATAAAATAATTACTATTTTTAATTCCTTTTTCCTCCTTAAATTATAAAAATAATGTACAGTTAGAACTACCCATGTTAAAAATAATAGAATTATATTTCTTAAAAAATATAATTTTTAAATTAAAATTTTTTAAATTTAAATTTTTATTTTTAAGATTCCAAAGTCGACTATTTTTAACA
Organism: Stegodyphus mimosarum; assembly: GCA_000611955.2. Lineage (NCBI taxonomy): Eukaryota > Metazoa > Arthropoda > Arachnida > Araneae > Eresidae > Stegodyphus > Stegodyphus mimosarum. The sequence goes on along the minus strand of KK120530.1, from coordinate 74,716 downwards.
TAAAATTAAAGAATAATTTCTAAACATTGTACACGAGAGACATAATTCATTTAGGGTTTATACAATTGGTCACAAATTTATGAAATTCTGAACATTGGATTTCAGAGGAATCGTGGGAAAATGATAGTTATGAAAAATCTTAAAAAGTTATGTTCAAGAGTACTGCAATCATTAGCACGCTAAATTTCATCGAGACAACAGAAAAAGGAAGAGTTTAAATTTTCAGATCATTTTAAATTTAATTAGAGTTCTCAGAGTTATTGTCAGAAACACAATAATTGGCAATGTTACACAATGTTTAGGGCTTAATCAAAAGTCCTTGCAAGTAACTAGTTCAGAAAAACCATGCACGCAAGTATATATATATATAAGTATATGTATCTTTTTTTTTTTTAATTCCAAAATGGCTTTGTCCCTGAAGGACTGTTTTCGTTTTGCGATTTTGCATTGATTCACTATAAATGTCCGATTCACTCTTCAAATTGTTGCCACCAAATGTTATCGCCCTGTATTATATTTAAAGAAATTAAATAATGAAGAATCTGCATAAATGTATATATATTTCTCCAAATGTGATAAAACAACAGTACCTAAAGCCATCCAATTTTGAATAACGTACCTATGCGCATCTGGAAGCCCAAATTTGGAATTTGTTTTATTATCTATTTCATATTTTGTAAAACTTAACGAATTTTTGATGAACAAACTCAACGATTTAAAAGCGAGCAATGGCATCACTCTACGGGGGGTAAAAAAAAAGAAAAAAGTCTTTTTATCTCCAGCGCGCGTAACTGTGTATCGGAAATTCTAAAGATATGCTCATTTTTAAATTATTTTGAGATATTGCTGTTGAACTGAATTTTATGGTTTAAGTGCGAAGAACATGATATTTAATAAATAAAGGTAACACACAAAACATTAAAAAAAGGTCCCTTTGGACGTAATTTAAAACCTTTTAGATTTTTTTCAACCTTTTTTTTTTTTGAAACCTTTTAGATTTTTTTTTTGTAAAATCTTAATTAAAAAAGGAGATTACTTGGAAATCCTGTAAGTATATTAGTAATTTGTTAAATTAATAAACGTATAGGCAGATATGCTAATAAGTTAACTTTTCTAACATGTGTAATTATGTAGCTTTTTAAACTTGTATACATAAACATTTTATGTGAACAGTTCAGGAGATTTAATATGAGGAATTTACTAAAATGCGAATGTAACTAAACCATTTAGATATTTAAATGGCAAAAGCTTAGATCTCTTTTTTCATTATAACTTTGGTTCTAGACCGAATTTGTACATGGGGCTTGTTTTTACACATGTTTTGCTTGTAAAACGAATTTTAATATAAAAGGTTAAAAAAATTGATTTTATATCTATGTAAAGATACGTGACCGCTTAAATCTGTCTTGCAAACATTTGTAATTTCCTTTCAAACTTTATCTAAGCTTCGGACTGGCAGCAAAATACTAACAGATTTAAAAGTTCTCAATTGTCTTCTTTGTCACTGAAACAAAAATTTTAAATCTTTTTTGCAATCATACGCAGGGCCGTAATTAACCATCAGATTTCTTCCAAGGTGGTTTGACTACACAAATTTCTCTTAAGTAGCACTTTACGTAAAATAAAGAGCAGAATTTCGTATTATTAATAAGATTCTTACAATGCATGTTAAGAGGTTAACTTTTGCACATAATGTATGTTGGATATGATTTTTCAGTGCTTGAACTAAGCGGACGTCAGTCGTAAGGATTACTGTGTGCGTTTAGTGAACCGTTCAAAAGAGGCTTGCATAAATATTAACATCCGCTTACTTTTAAGATAAGTCATGCCGCTAGCTGTTAATAATGGGCTGCAAAAGCTAAGTATTCTAATCTTACAAATTGACATAAGGCGTTTTCGTCCTTCCTTTGCTGACTTTTAGTCAACTGATGGCCACAAAGAGTATATTTGTAGTTGAAAAGCCAATCGAGTACAGAAGACAATATCATAATCCTTCGCTTAGAACTGTTGAGCGCGTCTGCTCAAAATATAAATCTGTTTTAAGACATGACGAATATGTAATGAAAGTTGGAGCACATAGTAGTGCTCTCCTTAAAATATGATGTTGAAGAATGCAACTCTATGGCGACATTTGGTTTTGACGGTGTTACTGTGACTATATAACTGCGTTAAAGCAAAGCCTAGCACATTCCTTAAGATTTAAAATAAAGTGTAAGGCGTCGAATAGCATCCTCTTATGTTTCATTACTTTCGTTTGGAATAATTGACATTAAGTAAGCTTTTACTAACATTTGCCTATATTGTTTAAAGATTAAGTAGCTCAATGTTTAAATGCTAATCGGATAAGTCTGTTATGGGTACAAGGTCCAGACGAAAATGTATACGTATTCCTTTCATTTGGAAACGAAGAGCCCCAGACTATGCTTGCTCAGTTCTTCCCCCCCCCCCAATAAAAAGGAGCTCCGTATTAATAGAAATGATTTTAGCCAACAATTAGGGAAATTATCAAATCTAACTCTGCAGTAAAGCAGAATAGAAAAAAAGGATCAATCGCGACGTTTTACAGCATCGCCTAATCGTAATGAATTGACATTCCAAAATGTAATGATGTGTAATAGCTAAAATTTATACTACAGTGAATTTAAATCAATTACAGAATACATTGTTTTGACATAAAAGTGATGATAGATGAATTTCGGTCATATTTGATCATATTTCTGTCATATGTAATAAACAATATGCTTTTTAAAATTTTCCCTTTCATGCTTCTATCATCGCTTCCGTCCTCAGGCTTGAAATAGCAATCAGAGTGACCACTAATAGAATTTACTTGATCGGGTATATTCATCTACAGATACGCTTTGCTTAAAATGTGTCAGATATTCACTTTTTTCTTTCCGAATATTACAGCGTCATCAAGAAAGTTAGATATACCAGTGCATATTTTATTTTGAGTGGAACAAGAAGTAAGAAGCGAAATCAGTTTTAATATGATTAAATCAAATTTGTTTCGTCTTGTCATTTTGCCCACCAACAGTATTATATCTAAATTTGAAATTCCAGAGCGATGAATATCGACTTCACTTTGAGGTTTGAAAGATATAACGGTTGGTTTATATTTTAATTAATGCAAAATACGCGAAGGCTATCTGTCTAAAGGAGGGAAGTTTCCGTGGAGAATTTTCCAAGAAAAGCTTATTTATTTTCCTGGTATGCAGGAAAAATATCACAGAATTACTTACGCAATCATTCCATTCGCTGGGATTTAAACCCGGGTCGAACTAGTAGTGTTCAGCAGTCTTTTTCAATTGTCCAGGAGTAGTTTAAAATATTTAGGGAAACTAAATCCTGAAATGTTTAAATAATTGTTTTTGTAACGTAATGAAACTTACTTTAAATATTGGGAATGCCGTAAATTGTTATGATCAGCCTGGTAGAGAATAGCAAAAACTGAAGACTACAGAAGCCCTGAAAAAAGGTAAAAATTTGTTGTCTTCTAGAATATCTCTCGCCATCCTCCTTTTTCTTTTCTTTTTTTTTTCTTTGAAGTAATGAAAAATGCTGCAGGCAAACAATTTCTTTCTAATTTAACAATTAGTTAGTTAAAGCCTTATAGGGCTTTCGTCCGTTGGCCGTAACTAAAATTATTTCTTGTAGTCACAGTACATAAGAATAAAATAAGAAATCAGTAGCAAAGCCTTTGCTAAAATCCACCCCCCCCTCAAATATAATATACCTTAGCTGAAAATTTTATTATACCAGAAAAGTTAATTCACTTAGTAAATTCGACTAAAAATGGTGAATAAATTTATGATAATTGACAATTATAGTTTTTATAATCATAGATAACTACAGTGACATGCAACCTTCATATTTTTCAAACGTAATTTAGCCCTTCTATATTGAGCTTATCTATGGTTATAAGAAAGAGTATTGGGAATCGTTCTAAATAAAAAGAAAGAAAAGCAACTAAAAGCTGAGTGCTATTTTCCCACATGTAATGCTTTTTTCTTGCATAAGTTCGTATGAAGTATATTTACTGGGTAATCACCTTCAGGACAAGGGCATATTTTAAACGTTCGTTAGCCTTTGAAGTCACTCGATTATCCAAAAGTCAGTCTAGCTTAATGGAGGGCCTTATTAGCAGTCTGGTGAAGTAAAACGCAATCTTTGCAGTACTTACAGCAGACCTAATGTATAGCGTGCGTCATTTCTTTCCGAAAAATAAATAAGGTTATAGAGACATTAGGTTAATATGAAGCAGAAGACGTGAAAAATGAGCACTGCCCTCGCCGGAACTCGAACCACGGACCTCTCGAACATGCGTTGAGCGTGCTGACCACTACACCATGAAGAGCCGCTCAGGCGGTGTAGTGGTTAGGGGAGCCTGACTGCGATACTGAAGAGCCCGGGTTCGAATCCCGGAGAAGGCACGGATGTAAAATTGTCTGTCCCTTCATAGGAGGTAGCGGTGGCCGCCTATTGGGTGCCTCCACAATAAAATGGTCACCACTTCTGGCCTTGGTAGTGGCCAATGCCGTTATAGGCAAGTGCCCGCCATTCATAAAAAAAAAAAAGGACTACACCATGAAGACACGTAAGAAGGCAAAAGAAATACCTTATAAGGTGCATATGGAGCTTTCTTCCCGAAACAATAGATTAAAAAATAGATTATCAAAACTTCGGTTATAATAGACAATAGATTATCAAATTATTCATTATTAAACAACAGATTATTACTAAGCAATATTAATTATTATTAAACAATAGATTATTCTTGTTTCATTTTAAACCGTAAATGCATCCTTACTTTTTGAACTTAATACTAATAGGACTGCTTAATCTGCTCCGTAATATAAAATTTTGATACTTAAAATTATTTTCTGAATTTTGACAGTGTTAATGAGATGCACGTTAGTAAACGGACACCTCATATGCTATTTCATCTCTAAAAAATAACCTTTGAACAGAATAGAATTTATTTGAAATATTATCTTGTTTATCTATTCTTTAACAAACTCGCAAATGCAAACAGTACAGTTACATGGATTCATGGAAAAAGCATTGTTACTAAAATAAAAAATGGAATCAATTAAAAATGAATAAATATTAAATTACGAGATGCTAAATTTAAAATAATGTCAGATTAAATAATTAAAAATAATGGCATTAATAATTAAAAACATTAAAGAAAAATTAATTAAAAATACTGACATCCTAAACACGGGGTTCAAGAGATCGTTGCCACAAAAGGCGAAAATATCGTCGTTACCACTATCGTTATCGTCGTTACTAAATAGAGCTTCGATAAAATATTGTTATTGCCATAAAAAATAAGAAGTCATGAATGACGTCATTCAAACACGTCTTCATCACGTCTGGTTGTCATATGTCTTCAAGATGGCGCGGACACAGTCCTTTGCTTCGACGTCACTTCCACCTACCGAATACGGCCGCTTACTACTCTATTGTATTAAATAGTCGTTGATAATTTTCATAATAAATTACTTCTACCACTTCATTTATAAGATATCTCCACTATTACTAAGATCTGTCATGCACACATCTTATCCTATTACTTGTCAAAAATGTATTGGGGGTAGAACAAGGTTTCAACCGTTTTTTGAAAGACTAATTAAATATTTAATTTAAACGAAACACTTTTATCACGAGCCATATCTTAGGGCTGATTAAAATCTAAAAACCTTAAAATTAATTAAAGTTGAAAATAAATATTAAATTGTTACTTTTCGTGTACAAACAAGAATATAACAGTAAAATAAAGTATTGAGGTACACAGACACATTAAAAAAACTCTACAGAAATTGCTGTAATAATGTATTGTGTCTCTTTTCCTTTCATGAATTCACTGACTCTTCTAAGCACGGATTTTATAAAATTTTGATTGAAATTTGTTCTATTTTTTCCCTTTTTCGCCATGAGTTTTCTTCCAAGTGTGTTCTGTTCGAAATTCTGTTTTTATTTTGTCTAGTAAATGACCCCAGATATGTTCAATACGATTGAATTCTGGAATAAACACGAGCGTTTTGATTATATGGAGATAAGTATATAATGTCTGCAGTTTATATGCCCATTTTTTGCTTGCTGTATTTCAAATTTTGTTTTCATTCAGAAGTATAAAATTATCAATTTTGCCATAAAAAAAAGGTATAATTTAAACGCCGGAAGCAACTCGTATAACCCAAAAACATATGTTTACCTCAGCCATCGTTTACTGAAGTTCTAAGATTCTTCGTTTGAAGTTTACTACCAGCTTTTCGCCAAACTTTTTGCCTTCAATCACTCCTAAAATATTGAATTTACTCTCATCTGCAAATATAGCCGAATTCAGAATATTCTGAGGCTTTTTAATACAGGTCTTAGTGAATTATAAGCATGCCTTTCGATTCGCTTTACTGAGAAATAGATTTTTCCAGCTATTCGGCAGTATTTTCCCAAGATACTTTCTAAAGGTTTTTGCATTTCTTATGTTTGCTATATATTCGTCGGGCATTTAAGGTCAATCTGACATTATTGGTTTTAGAATTTTAAATCATATTTCCAACGATCCACTTTTCTTCGTGTTCAGTGAATCTCTTTGGATGTCTTGTTAAGGTTTGTTTTCAAGAAAATTTATTTTACAGTATTTCAAATTTAAATTAAGTTATATAATAGCAGATTTTATTTTAAAATTTGTTTTACAATATATCAGATTTAAATTAAGTTATAGTTATATAATAGTTATATAAATTTATTTTAAATTCAATAATTCAGCTATTTTCTTCTCAGATTTTTCACGATTCCATTGAAATATTGTAAGTCTCCTTGCATCAAAAGAAATCTCAATTTCTTCAACCCAGGTTAAAAGGTAACTCGTAAACTTAACATTTCTAAGTTAAAAAATCTTCTGCCAACCGTTTTTTACAAGAAAAGCCTGCTAGAATTGCCCTTTCGTAACATTTGTAACACAATACTTTTTGTCACCTTAATTTCGTATTTAAAGACAATGTATTTTAAAACATCTTCTTTATCCTTAGTTTTATTTATGTTATTTCCTCGTAGTGATTTAGCATGGTATTTAGACGCAAAAAAGCAATGAAAAATATTTAGTTTTGGAATAATGGCTGAGATTTCATTTCTAAATATTTGAAAGTTTTCCTTATGTTTCTTAGTTTATTTGAGAGTTCCAATACTTTTTTGAGTCACTGTAAGTAATATCTTTACTTGAGGTTCACTTCTCCAGAAAGTCAACAATAGTAGTTTTGTCGAAGTGTTGTATAGCATAATGGAGAGATAAAGAGGAATTAAAAAAAAAGTACGTTCTTAACATAAAAGCTGAAATTTATTAATTTCACCCTTTGTTCTACTTTGGATTCGTCTTATATGATCTACACAGTCCAGTCACATTAATGTGACCATCTGTCAAAAGCCAGAATAACCACCTTTCGCAGAGCGGACTGCTGGGAGACGTGCAGGAAGAGAGTCACATAGGTCCCTGAAGGTGTTCTCTGGGATGTTGAGCCATGCCGACTCTAATGCCGTGGCCAGCTGCGCTAGATTACGCAGTTGAGGATCCATGGCGCGAACAACTCGATCGAGATGGTCCCACAGATGCTCGATTGGGTTTAAGTCAGGTGAGTTTGCTGGCCAGGGGAGGACGGTAAACTCATCCTGGTGCTCTTCGAACCACGCACGTACACTGGCAGCTGTATGGCACCTCGCATTGTCCTGCTGGAAGATGCCATCATCCTGAGGAAAAACAATGCGCATGTAGGGGTGAACATGGTCCGCAAGGACAGATGCGTACTTGTATTGATCCATTGTGCCTTCCACAATGATCAGTGAACCTAGAGAATGCCAGGAAAACATTCCCCAGACCATAATGCTCCCGCCTCCAGCTTGGACCGTTCCGGCAATGGTTGCAGGGTGGTTCCTTTCAGAGGTTTCACGCCTTATACGCCAACGTCCATCTGTCCGATGGAGCATAAAACGCGATTCATCCGAAAACGCAACCTGTCGCCACTCAGTGGACGTCCAGCTGCTGTACTGGCGTGCAAATTCTAGCCTTCGCCGTCGATGAACAGCAGTCAGCATAGGTGCACGAACCAGGCGTCTGCTTCGGAGGCCCAGACGCAGCAATGTTCGCTGAATAGTACTTTGGGAGACACTTTTGGTAGCCCCTTGGTTCATTTTGGTGGTCAGTTGCTCAACGGTAGCCCGTCTATCTGCCCGAACGCATCTCCGCAACCGTCGTTCGCCTCTGTCATCTATGGCCCGTGGTCCACCACATTTGCCACGTCGCTGATTTTGGACAGTCCCATTTTGCCATGCACGGTACACTTTTACCACGGCGGCACGCGAACAGTTCACAAACTCAGCCGTTTCGGAAATGCTTCCACCCTTGGCCCGAAAGCCAATGATCATGCCCTTTTGGAAGTCGGATAAATCGCTTCGTTTCTGCATTACGCCAACGACTGAAATGTTTTCCGAAGCCCTCACACACCCTTTATATACGCTCAACTGCACTGTGCTGCCACCTGCCTTCTGTGATTGGTTATTTAACTCTGACATGGAAAGTACGTGGTGGTCACATTAATGTGACTGGACTGTGTATAATATAATTAGATTTTCAGGAATAGACCATTCTAAAAAATGATATTTCTGCTGAAGCTTTTCTTGCGTGGTGCAGTAGCTTAAAGATTTTATGAGCTAAGAAGAAAACTCCCGCCTTCTTAGAAAATATCAATAAAATATTCTGCGAAAACAAGTTTGCTTAAGTGTAAAATGCTGGTGTAAATTAATTTATTTAGACTGCAGAAATTTTGAATCCAATTGGGGATAAAACCCATAACCTCAATCAACTCAGACCTAAGCACCTGTTTGAATGTGCTCATGCCAACTTAATTATCCGGGGTCTAAAACCAGCTGTGGATATGTTTTGCTTAATTATCCGTATTATCAGCAAGCCGCATTTGTTTAATTTATCAAGTATTTCTCCCGCCTTCTTAGCAGGCCTTCATGGTGTAATAGCCAGCACTCGGCGCGTATTCGAGAGGTCCGAGGTTCGAGTCCTGGCAAGGGCACTGCACATTTGTCTCTTACCCTGCTTCAAACTAATCCTAATGTCTCTACAGTGGTGTCCGAATTCAAGAGGTGGTGGATAATGATTCTCCACCACCAGTATTTCGCAATTGGATCCCCTAATCCTCAGTCTCCCTTTAAAAGGAGGGCTATATAAGGTATTTCTCCCGCCTTCTTAGCATGCCTTCTTGGGGAGCCAGCACATTCGGCGCGTATTCGAGAGGTTTGAGGTTCGAGTCCCGGTGAGGGCATTGCTCAGTTTTCACATCGAAATAACCTAATGTCTCTCTAAATTATCCGACTTGCATAGTAATCTGGAGCAAATTATTGATCACGTCCAGTTGAATCAACAGTGATGTGGCCAGTGGCCCCGTCTAAAATCTAACGAATTCAATTTTTATTGATAATGTTAAGACTTTTGTACGTAATTTTAATAAAATTATATGTGAAACTGTAGTATTTTCTTTTAATAATATAAAATGAAAACCTAAAGAAGCGAAGCTTTGCCGGAAAGTAAGAATACATGGGCAAGTCTATTTGTCATGGAATAAATTACTATCTTGCTAAATTAGCGAGTGTTTTGGCGATTAATTTTTATTGCCAAATTTGGCTAGAAATCGCCAAAATCGCCAAACTTGGCGACCATTCAGTGACATTTTGGTTCGGTCCGTGTATAACTAACTGTAAAAGTAATTGAATAACTGTAATTCATCCTATATGTGTAACTGTAACCGTATCCAGCCCTCATATGCCTTCCAGTAATTTCGAGAAGTAGAAAGTACCAGAGGTTTCTCGGCGACCGGCAGAAAACTATATAAGACCGGACAGAGCATAAGTTTCTCGGTAGTTGTTAGTTCAGAGCTTCGGAGTATTGAGATAAATCCGTAAGAGCTTCCCCTTTTAGATGCGATTTGCATTTCGTTGTTTTAACGTTCTTAGTAATTTGAAGTGTAACTACTTATTGTGTTGTATGATGCTGAGAAGAGCTGTATGAGCAATTTTTGTGGAAAATTCCAGACCTGTAAAGTGTTTCTTTTCGTAAAAATAAATTTCATCAAGCTATCAATGGTTCTGTGCGCATTCAATTTATTACGAACGCGTACGCACGCAACAATATTATAAATGTTTGCAGCATGCATGTTAATTTCCATCTAGTTTATGTGACTAATATGACTTTAAATGAGAACAAATTGACTAGAGCTTTAAGAAGAAACAGCAAATTTATTTTATCGCTGAATTTTTTTTGTCATTTGTAGTATGGCAGAAAAATTAAAGTTAATACGGAAAAATTTTTCGAGCATCTGTAGTGCAACTAGGCCTTCAGAATACTCCTGAAATCTGATTTTCGATACTCAGAGTGTTTTTCATACAGCTTATGCTAAACATAATTATTTATTTCTAATTTTTGTCCTTTGAACCAAATACATTTCACTTTTCTACATTAAAACTACAGTTAATCCGATTTATAAAATATTTTATTGTACTTGTCTAAAATTTCCTAGTTCCGAAGGAACTGTTTCTTATCTTTCATGTTTATATAAGTTTAACTTAATTTAAATAACTGCATGGTACCTGGAATTTTTATTTCTTATAAGTCTATTATTAGGCATCTTAATTGATGTTTAGGAAACTTCTTCAAAGGCTATTAACTCTCATTTAAAGAACAATGCCTTATCACCTCAAACACAACAGATGCTAACAAAAGATACTTAGTGTATTTTTGAGATGCATGCAAAGCCGGATTCGTGAGATACCTTAGAAGAGATTCACTCTAATGCATGTGCCTATTCGGGAGGCGTTTCCGCTTTAGGTTCTCTTGCATGCATGTGATATTGCTTTATTAAAGAAAAGGCAGCAGTTTAGTTCCCCCCTTTTTTGTGTGTGTGTATGTAGTAATGAATGAAACGTTAAGGTACATAAGATTTCAGATATCGAATACAGTTTCGCTAGAAAATCCGCTTCACAGGTATCTCAATCATATAACCCTTTTGTGCCTTGCCATGATCAACTAACCAATCAAACAAACAAATAATACCTGATAATGTTCTGTAACTGCTAGATGTGAGGGCGGCGGACATCGATTTATTTTTTATCCATTTTTCATGCCTGTGTGCCCTGCTCAGTCGCTTTTTTGGTAAGAGATACGTAATTTAATGGCCGCTTAGGATGCATGTCACTGTCATGAAATTGCAGTGCTTACGCTAGTTGCTACAAGAAAGAATAGTACTCAAATTTCAGTAGCTGCTGTTCTACGTCTTAGAAGTTAATCGCACATATCTATCTTGCACAGTGGCGTCAGCTTCAAGCTTTGTTTAACTGTACCTTTGAGATCAGGAATCTATGCTTATTTATTTATCAAGTGTTCCACTTTTTGGCACTACACGGAAAGGGAGGTAGCCCCGTGGAGGACTTTGTAAGGAAAACTGGCTGGTATCCACGTGACACATAAGAAAACCCACGAAAACGGCCATGCAGCCAGCCCGCTCGCCGGGACTCGAACCCCGGAAACTATCAGTGTTCAGCGGCTTTAATCGCTCGGTCGCTGGGTGGGCCGGAATCCATGCTCGGAAACATCTCTGAACAACAGGAAATCTCACATTCTGACACCATACCAGGTTTGAATGATTTTGATGCGTCTCGAGTAGGCTAATGCACTTTCGTGGCAGCTCATTTCGAAATGATATATTGAGGTCTTTTTTACAAATTGGCTATTTCAAATTTTTTCATAATTTGTTATTTTGCTTTGACAGAAGAAAATAACGATCGTTCTAAAATGCCTGTTTAAATGCGTTTCCCAATTATAAAATTCCATGCAACGAAGACTAATTTTCATATGTTACATTTATGTAAGCTTTCAAACATTTCGTGCTCAAATCATGTTTACAGTATTTTTTTTTTTTTTTTTTTAGATTATACGTTGCCACTATAACATCCTTTGAGTTTGAAATATTAACTATTCATTTAAAAATAAATTAATTTATCAGAAGATGGAAAATTAAACATTTACATTCATTTCAGGATAACCGGTTACCATTGAAAATATGTAAAACACACTGGCACTTCATTTTAATTTACTTCATAAGCGTGTTGAAACGCTCTGCCGTTATGTATTAAAACGCTCTGCCGTTAATAAAGTTTTCTGAAGTATTAAAACGCTCTGCCGTTAATATAAAGCTTCTGAATATGCGCTGAATATCTAAAAGATTAAATTTAGGATAACGAAGTACAAAGAAATATTACTTGACAATTAAAACAAAGGCGCCAACTATATTTAAAATCATTTTCTACCGAAAAAGCGTTCCAGATGCTTTCAGTGAATTCGAGAAATCTTCCATTATGGCAAGTCGAAACATGTATTCATAAAATTTTTATTCTGGACTTTGAGAAAAGGGAGAATCCTTCCACCCTGTGAAGTGTATAATTGTGACTTATTTTTTGTTCCTCTGATGCAAAATCCACAATTAGAAAAATCCAAATTTTATTTAATTAAATAGCAATTAAATCACAATTTTATATGAAATTTTTATTATATATATGTGTTGTAGTATTTTCCTCAGATACCTCGAATGATGGCTGTATAAAAAATATGAATTTACTATCTTTAATTGGCCCATAGACCATGTAAATTCCCCTGCACACAAAAATTTAATTACTCTCATAAAGGACTCCATTCGAAGCGCTTTTACCTGTAAACTCGATTACTCTCGTATATGTGCTAATAATCTGTAAAGCAGGCACATAACTACTAAATCGCCGAAATTCGCCAATTAAATCAAGAATTTCAGACCTCTGAGACTCGCTGCCTCATAATCAATAGACGCGCAGTTCATTTCAAAGACCGTACGCAAAAATTTATGCTTTCGCTCTTAGTGAGGAATTTTACAGACTGGAATGCGAGAACGTGCATGGTCTCTGTCGTTTAAGCGCCCGTCTTCTGCAAGACTCTGGATATTAGAATAGAAGAGAAACACGCCAATGTGACAATCAAAATCACTGAAACAACCTTGTATTTGGCGTACATTTATTACTCTCTCTGGATATTGTTTCTTGCTGGATATTTTACAATACAATCCTTCCCTGTAAGAAACTTCCCTGCTATTATAATCACAAGCAGTTAGATGCAGGTATTTTTAAATCGAATTAAGCGAATTAATCGAATTAATATACGATAACTTGTACATTAAAAAAGTCTGCTATAACGCATCGTTAAATAGTTTATAAAATTAAACGTACAGTTGACTCTCGAAATATTCATTTCTATTATGGTGGGCTTTAAGGCGGATTTTTAGTTCACTAAATATACTGGAAACTTTTTAGAGGTTCATATCAGCTCGGAAGAACTAGCAAGCAAAACCACGTATACCACGTAACCTATAGTATATAAAACTCAAGAAAATTATGTATGTATGAATGTATAAAGTGTGGATATTAGGCTTAGTTTGAAATTTATTACCGTGAATTAAACAAAAATCTGTTATGAAAAGTTAACATTTGCTAAGATGCTTTCAAACATTCTTCAGTTCAAACACTTCACTAACAGAAATGTAAATCAACATGAAAATAAATCACACCTCCATAAAATATTGTAGCACCTATACTAGTGGCCGAAACTGCGGAAGTGCTTTGGAATATATGTGTGCTTTTGAAATCTAAACACGTATAACTGCATTTTTTAGGGAAAATTCTATGAAATTATGTATGATTGGAAAGATTATATTATGCAACATTTAATGCAACTGATCACGGTATTTCATATTTATTATACAAAATGTTATACGTAAATAAACAAAGGAACAAAACAAAGCCGTCCTACATTAAGAGACCGCTTTTTTTAAACCCAATATTTAAATGTAAGTGCATTTTACTGTTTTTAAATAAGCTGTATAACTTATTTTAGGTTGACAAGCAGATTGAAAAATATTGAGCAGTAGGAAGAGGTGCAAAACAATATCGTTGCAAGAAGAATGTGATACTTGTGATAATGTGAAATCATAGGAACAGTAGGTGAAAACATAACCAAATAGAAATTGTAAAGGTAGGGAAAATTCACAACAGCATGCAGCGTAGACGAATTAAAAATTGCATAATGAGTTATAGAATGAAATGATCTAAGGCAATTAAAGGGATTTATATGCATTTATTTAAACTTAAATATCAGGCTGGTATGACTCGCCTTTCAGAATTTTTAATTTAAACGCCAGAATTCCAGAGTGAAAGATTTCTTATCTCTGAAAACATACACCCTGCAAATTTACGAATAATACGACGATTCTTGTTGCCTTAACACTTCCAAAAATTGTTATTGAAAGTGTTACTTTAACTCAGGTTGTAGAGACATTAGGTTATTTCGAAGCAGGAGAGATGAAAAATAAGCAACGCCTTCGCCGGGAATCGAACCACGAACCTCTCGGTTACGCGTCGAGCCTGACCACTACACCATGAAGGCATACAAAGAAAGTGGGAGAAATACCTTATATACTCCCCCTGTCAAAGGGCGGATGGGGATTAGAGGCCTCAATCGCCAAATCTTGGTGGTGGAGAATCATCCACCACCTTTTAGTTCGGGCGCCATTTGTAGAGTCATTATGTTATTTCGCAACAGGAGAGATGAAAAATGAGCAACGCCTTTGCCGGAAATTGAACCACGAACCTCTCGGTTACGCGACGAGCGTGCTGACCACTACACCCCGAACGCATGCAAAGAAAGTGGGAGAAATACCTTAAGGTAAGGAACATATTAGAACGAGATAAAAGCATATTAATTGGTCGGAATAACGATGGAATAGTGCTGGACTGAAGAAACCGGAATATACCTATTTGAGAGTGATGAAATGAAATGTATCAGAAAAAGATTTTGAAAAGGTTTATTGTGAAGCATCTAGCTAGTATTACATGTAGCCAACAAAAAGTGCGGGATGAAGCTGTGAGATTAATAGCAGCGTTTCATATAGCAAGAGATGCACCAGTGCCATATTAGAAATATAGCTGATACGGTCAATTAACGATGTTTCCCAAGATATACTTTCATATTTTAGCAGGACACTGTAAGGTCTCATATTTCTGATTAGTACAAAAAGCGATCTTAGGAAAAAAATACTGCTATGCTAGAATGATCAATTCCAGATCTAATCCTAATAGGAAACCTTTGGAGCCGTATATCAAAGCTTGTTTAATCCGAAGCAACCATGGAATAAAATACAAAGAAGAAAAGCAGTATATAGTTAAGGTATCATATTTTATAGCGCTTGATAAACTGAAAGTATTGGCTTATGGATTCCAGAGGTTGTCGTAGTTAAGCTGTAACTGCATAACTTTGCATTGCTGTTACTTTCATAATTTTCGTAACGGAAAACAAATTCCAATTCCAAATTACATTTGCATAATCTATTTTTCATTAGAATTGTAATAGCAATTTTGCGGATCTTAATGTTGCATTTCCTTTATTTTCAGGTTTTGAAATAAAACAGATCTTTCATTAAGGTAAGATTTTATGATGTGTTTCTGTTTTATAAATACTGATAATTAACGAAACGAAACTAGTCAGGAGGAAATAAATCATGGAGTATATAAAGTAATTATTCAAAATCTTGATTTTTTGATTCCTTTTATTTATTTTTTTTTTAAATTGTCGGCTTTTTCTTACTTGATAATAAGGTTTTACATTTACTGCCTAGAATTTGATTATTAAACATAAAATGAATAAACCATTTTATTTTTATCAGTTTTTTAAAACTAAAATTTCACATAACAACTGGACTTGCTATGAAATTTTTCAAAAGACGAGATGATTTATTTTAAAATCTTTTTCTCATGTGTTTGAACTCTGGTAGTTCGAATCCTGGCGAACGGCTTGACTGCACGGGCATTTTAATGGTTCTTCATACAAGCCAGTTTCCGTCAGAAAGTCTTCACGAAACAATCTCCTTCCTTAGACAGATAGTCCTCGTAAAATTTACTATAACCGCTTAAACAATAACGAGAGGTAATTAAACTCAAATTCTTAAAGGGATATTCTAAACTGCTGCAAACTCATATATATTCACCGGGATTCGGAAATGACATTAGTCGAATGGAAAATTACAGCTATGTCTCGGTCTGACATTTTTAGAACCAGTGAAGGCATTTTTATAAGTAGTAGATTTTCAAGCGCGAAAAGACTTAAAAAATTTAATATTTATTATATCTTTCATAAGTAAATATCATCCGTGTAAAGTGAATGTCTTCTTTATACTCTGTAATGTGAAATCATTAATAGTTGAATAATTCACTTTTCAAGAGTTGTTGAATGGACAAATCAGAGATTATCTGAGTGATATCTCGCGAATGACATTAGGCGAGTTAATTGCTCTATTTTCGAAGAGTGATTTCTTCCCCAAGGTATGCATTCCAATTACTCTTAAAATGATTCTGGATACAATAGAATTAGAGGTGTCTGGATGGTTAAGACTTCTACAGATCACCCCAAAGGGGTGCAAAGTTTGAAAACAGGTTAGGTATTCATATACCAAATTGTGAATATCAAGCAAAACTTCAACTATCCTCTTGCAATATTAATTGCCTTTGGGAGAATGGAGAAATTTAATGCACTTTAAAAAATATTTTAAATATACTGAATATTAATATTATGTCTATACGTAATACAACTTAAGAATAGCTATAGATGTATTCCAGATTTTTCTTGTGAAAGCATTTTTTTTTTCGCATTCTTAATTCAAAGAAAGTATTATTGTCTATTAGGGACAAGTGGATACGACTGATGAAGTTTATTCGCTTGGTCTGCCTTCATTTCCCGGCGAACTGCCTTTCCACACAATCTTTCTTTGGTTTCATCATGTGCGACGAAATCTTCCTCAAAAGCATCCCTTTCTTTCTACAGATCCTCGCGTCGTTTGTCAGTAAGTTAAACAAGCAAGAAAACATTACTTCTACTGAATACAACTTTATTTCGCTTTCTGTTTCTATAGTACCATCTGTAACTTAATTATCAAATTTGAGAAAAAAACGAGCTCTCATACTATAAGGTATTTCTCCCGCCTTCCAGAACATGCCTTCGTGGTGTAATGCTCAGCACACTCGGCGCTTATTCAACAGGTCCGAGATTCGAGTCCCGGTGAGGGCATTTCTCCTTTTTCATGTGTCCTTCTTCGAAATAACCTAATGTCTGTACACTGGCGCCCGAACTAAAAGTGATGAATGATGATTCTCCACCACCAGGATTTGGCGCCTGTGTCCCGTAATCCCCAGTCGCCCTTTAAAAGGAGGAGTATATAAGGTATTTCTCCCGCCTTTTTAGCATGTCTTCGTGGTGTAATGATCAGCACACTCGGCGCGGATTCGAGAGGTCGGAGATTCGAGTTCCGGCGAGGGCATTGCTCATTTGTCATATCTCTTGCTACGAAATAACTTTATGTCTCTGCAATATATGTGTTACATCAAAATAGCAAACGCTCAAATATCAGCAAGAAATGGGAAACTGGGCCTTGAATTGCTGCAGTAAATGACTGTGAAACTGGACAATTTCTGTACTTCACACATAAAAGTAGACTTTTATTTTATTGACAAAAATAAAATTTTTGCTAATTCTGGATTCCTCGAAGATAAATATAATTAGATTGCCTGACAGAAATTCAGAGTGGTGTAGCTGTAAGGTTAATCAAATAGCAAAGCTAGTTCTACTTTTTCTTATAGATCTTCTGCGTTGAGAATAATCATTCTGCATTCTGTAGGATATTCATTATAACGACTAATAAAAAAAAGGACAGATAAACGCAAAAGCATACTAATTTTTTTTTCTAATGGCATATTACAGAGATAACTGTAGCCAGAAATAGTCAAGATGAAAAAGAACAGCGAAACTAAAAAAAAAAGTGTCCACAGTATAATCTATAAATCTGTTTTGCATCCGCCTCCCAATATCTCTCCTAGAGTGATCTGGCATTATGTGCAGGAAAACGACTTAGATGTGAAGTATCCATTTCTTCATGAAGAATGCACAATTTACAAACTGGGGTATAAGCATTATCCCAACCCAAAGCATACTCATGTAGTGCACGTTTATGGGCGATATGCTAAAGATGAACTAGTTTTTTTCCACCGTTTAAGCTGAATTCTGAATTAAGTTACTGTCATGGATTCTAAACCTCAGCAGGGTATGCGACTCAAGTTAAGCGTCATTAAATTAAAAAAAAAAAAGTATTATTGAATTAGGTTTAGGTTTCGAAATTCAATTTGAGAGATATTAAAGATGATATTTAGGTAGAGACAAATCAAATCTGGCTGTATTCTTAAGGGTAAAGGAAAAACAGTTAAAAGCAGACCTTGACTGAGATATGACTAATGTTGGAGATACCTTAAGGCAGCGTTTCCCATACACTTTTGACCGCTGTCCCAGTACGATATTTTAAATTTTTTCGCGACCCACCTTATAAAAAAAACATGTATTTACAAAACAAATTTTATTTTTTAATAAAAATCAAAATTCAAGTTAATTGTTTGTTTATTTCATACACAAAAATTGCAAAATAGTTGATTATAACAAAAACATAAGTAATTAAAGATAATTCATTATCTTCATTTAAAACTTAAAGTAAATAAAGTAAATTTTGTTTTACATATTTTGACCTTAGTGCGAAAGATTATGTTGTTTTTCATCACATAGTAATTTCGAATTATTACTTAATGATGTTTATTTTATTCGCAAATTAGGTTCGACATCCAATCTGTTTCGATACTTACTTTTTAAGTACATCAAGGCTGAGAACGCAGTTTCACACGTATAAGTAGTGACAAAAGGCATTAAAAATTGTATCGCTTTTTCGCTTACGCTTGGATATTCCTTTTGACAACGCAACCAAAAATTAATTAGTGGTACAGTTTCAAACACATTTTTAAGATCGGTGTCGCATGAAATTTCAATTAAATTATCAACTTTTTGTTCACTAAGATTAAGCATTTCTTCCTTTTCAATATCGACAGAAAAAGTATCTTAAATCCACATATTATTTGAAGAGTAGTCTTTAAAACTATTTATTAGCTCCGAAAGATGTTCTGGAATTGAAACTGATAGTGTTTCAAGGTGTAAATCTTCTTCATCGTAGTTTGAATGGGTTTCAATAAATTTTTGTAATGTTTCTTTGAAACATTACATAAATTTATTGAAACCCATTTATTAGAAAATTTCCTTTTGAAAGTCGTTGTTTCCACAGAGTCATTTTTTAATTATTGCAGCGACTTTTTCCGATACTTTGAAAATATTTAAACCAAAGCCTTGCAAATTTAAATTCAATTCATTGAATGTAGCAACTATGTCGCACAAATAAGCTACTTTTATTAACCACACGAAATCGTGGAATCTATCCTGAAATGGAAAAATATGGAAATTAAATGGGAAAATAGCATCCTTTTTATGGTAGGTGTTCATTCAGAAATACCAAGGCTTCGTCTTTTAGATCAAACTGACGTTTTAAAACGTTTCCTTTTGAAAGCCATCGTGAATTACAATACAAAAGGAGGTGTTTATGATAACTCCCCATTTCCTTGCATAATTCGATGAAAAGTCTGCTATTTAATGGACGAGACTTTATGTAGTTTACAAACTTGACACATTCTTCCAAAGTCATGTTTAAATTTAATTCGTTTGGCATTTGTTTTACCGCGAACGCTTGTTCATGGATACTACAGTGCACCCATACACAATTAATTGCTTTGTTTAAACAAATCTTTATGACAGCCTGCCATTGCACGTGCTCCGTCGCTACTTAGCCCAACGCACTTCATCCAATCAATACCGTGACTAGTGACAATATCATTGGTAGCCTTAAAAATTTCATCTGAGGTCGTTCTTGTCGGTAGCCTTTTACAAAACAAAAAATTTTCTTGTATAGTGTCTTTGTCAATATATCTGATAAAACACATTAGATTTGCATTATCCTCGATATCTGTGCTTTCATCTGTGCAATTTGCAAGGGAAAAAACTTGCTCTTTTTTACTTGAGCAACTAGTTCTTCTTCTAACTGTTTCGCGCAATCATCGATTCTCCGTTTAACTGTATTATTTGATAATGGTATCGCCGAAAATAAACACTTTTTCTTTATTCTGCATAGATTATTTGCGACAATTTTCAAAGCGGGAAGTATTGAATTTTTCTCCAGCACTATGAGGATACCCAATTTCAGGCTATTCATTTGGAAATTTCAAAAGATGTCAAAGTGAGGTTTTTATTTGACTGGTGAGGTAAGAGTGTATTTTTCATTTTTTCTGCCCAGCAATCAATTCATTTTTCTTATCAGTAAGAAAGTTTATTGGCTTATCAGAGTACTCAGAATGGAGTATGTTTAAATGCCGTTTCAACTTTGACGATTTCATACTTTCATTTGAAAGTTGCTCATTGCAAATAACACACAGCGGCAAATTATTTTGACTGCCGCCGGCAATGAACCCAAAGCGTAAATATTCGTCACAATAGTTGCGAGTTCAAGTAGCTTTACGCTTGTTATTTTGCCGCTGTACTCTACTTTAGGTGCTTCAGGCACAGTTTCTTCACGATCATGATGTTCAGCTTTGCTCGTGCTTGGTTGATCATCAGCATTTAAATCTGTGGTTTTCTTGATTAACTATTTATCCATTTTAAAAAAGGTTGAAAGCTTTAATAAAAAGAATTTGTTTATTAATGATTAATAAGAAAAGTATTTTTATTACTTACCAATATGAAGTTGCTATTAATAATATGAAATAATAACTATTGTCAAATAAAAAAGGTAACAAAAATTCAAACATAACCTTGTTTTGATACACATAAGTTTACGGCGCATGTACCGGAGAAAGCACTGAATGACGAATCGAAATCAGCCAATTAGAGCATCCGAATTTAAACGGTCCGATAGGAAACGGTGGTAAAGGGTTGCCACCTGCAGTACTTGAAAAAGTTTCGAAAATATTAAATTTAGAGCAAAATGTTATAGATTTTTTGTATTTTTACAATTTTTGCCACGACCCAGCTGAATTTTTCTGCGACCCGGTGCCGGGTCGCGACGCACACTTTGGGAAACGCTGCCTTAAAGTATTTCTCCGGCCTTCTTCGCATGCCTTCGTGGTGTAGTGGTCAGCACGCACGGCGCGTATTCGAGAGGTCCGTGGTTCGAGTTTCGGAGAGGGCATGGCTCATTTTTCATGTTTTCTGCTTCCAAAAATACCTAATGCCTCTACAACTTATCATAATGATAGCTTTGTGATTGTTCTGAAAAAGACTATAAATTATTGGGAAAGTTTAAAAATCGTGTTTTGCTATTTACATCTAACTTTATAGAGTCATTAGGATTTTTGAAGCAGGAAGCACAAAAAATGAGCAATGACCTCATCGGGACTCGAACCTGGATCTCTCGAATACGCGCCGAGTGTGCTACCGTTACACCCGGAAGGCATGCAGAAAGGAGGAAGACAATACCTAATAACTTAAAACAAGCAAATCACAGTCGTATTAGATATTTTTGTGCTACAAAATTTGAAATACACAATTATTTAAAGCTGCAGTTCTTTTTTGAGAAATTGTTTTGATTTTGCTCTTAAACATTAAATAACTTTAAAAAACGTCAAATGCTCATTTTCTTGTTTTGCTCACCACCGACCGAGCGATAAAACTTTTGAACACTGCTAGCACTACTTGGACTCAAAATCTGCGCGAACAGTCTGGCTGCATGAGAGTTTTCCGCATGTGTAACTTAAATACGAATCAGTTTCCCTTAAAAAGCCCTCCACGGAAGCTTTCCTTCTCTTAGGCAGATAGCAAGTGCCATATCGTAATCTAAAGAATCCTAATCGTGTTTCTTATTTCAGCAGAAAATGTAAATAGTGGCAATATTTACAAAAAACTGTATCCAAAAATTGTATTCTCTACGGAAGAATTTTAAAACTGACATGATTTCTTGTTTATATTCCTGCTATAGTTTGGCTTATATATAGGATTTTATTTCTAGTGGAAAGAGGGAAAAGGGACAATGGAAAGATTCCTCGGTTACGTTTGGGCAAATTAGTCAAACCTTTCATCATTAATATGTTCATTTCAAAAAAGAGATACTAAGCGGACGTTAAAAGAAATATATTTGATATGTTTTACTTAACTTCCTAAAACTAGAATTTATTTTTGCGGTAAGAGTAGAAAAAGCAGCCAATATTTAAGAAATGTTATAAGTTTTCAGAAAATAAATCCTGCTTTAGCCGAACTGGCGTCAACTGCAGCTCTTTTATAACACAGTTTCATTAATTATTCTTTATTGGATAATGAATATTCGCTCTGGATCATCATGTAAAACAATCATTTTCATCAAGCATTACACATGGGCTTCTAATATTGAAAAAAAAAATTACCTAATTCTGATTACGTGGCATATTTTTTTTATATAATGTAATTAAAATTTCTTATTTTCATCATCTTTTTTGAATTTTCGAATGCTCTTTAATATATTTAATCGCTTTTTACTTTTCAGAGGGAGGTTCGGCTCCAGATATCCAGGCAGTGTTATTCATAGGATAATTAATTAAAATCAAATGTAGTTCAGCATGAAATATATGTCCAATAACATCTCCATTTCAAATGCATAATATTGTGAGGTAAAGCAGTAGCTGACATTAAATATAAAATACATTGTTTCTAACTGAGTTAGGGACAAGAAAATTGTTTCCACAGTTGTTTAAACTCTTTAACATTATTTTAGTATTTGCTTAGTTTCGGCCTTTAAATGTTTTTTTTTTTCTTAAAATATCGAAAGCATATGCTCAATGTGTTGTTGTACACAAGTTTTACTCGCTAAAACCTATAAGGATTTATTTAATTTTAGTAACTAGTTATTTTATGTTAATTATCTTTACTGTCTTTCTCGCTTTCCGTTTTCGAATGCGAATTTCTAGTTCGCGTGTGTTCAAATAAGGTAGAAAGAGATGGCATTTAATGGAAGATTTTAGATTGTAGAATCAGAGCCTGTTCCGCCTGCTGAAGGCCACGTTACTAGTTGAATCTTCTTTATTGCAGTTTATCTGTGGCGTTATCCATTAGGCTTGTCACGCCGATATTAGGTCTGAGACATCTTGCGTATATTCTTTGGCTAATTCATAATTTACTTAGTTAAGTTAAATTCCTTACTTTGAGTTACGCTGTAAATGCTGGCTTGTCCTATAAGCACGAGCAGTGCTTTCTGTTAATCTACAGATTTTAATCAAATGTTCTTTTGCACCCTTTCCAACTTTCTGTTGTAAATTTCAAAACACAGCGAGAATTCACTTACGTCTTTCAGAGTTCGAGTTTATTACCAAAGAGGGTGATACTCTATATACCACAGCATTTATAATCTAAGTAGAATAAAACTGATTTTCTTCAGATGTTAAGGATTTGTGATGTCTAATACTGACTGAATGCTGAGTAATTATGATTGAAATTATCCTTCAAAGGAAAAAGTTAAATTGGAAAATAATATTTTTAATATTACAGAGCATTCATTATTTATGTCACATGAGATAATACTGCGAAATGAAAACAGTAAATGACAACTAATTCATCAAAATTGAGTGTACAGAAGATATATCCCACAGAATTTTATTTTAAAATAAATTCGCATCAAGACACTTAAATATAGTATTTTCCTAATCCATAATATTTTAACCCATAATGGAATTCAAGTCCATCTACCGGTAATTTACTCACTTTTAAAATATAAAGTTGTCAGGAAAAAGAGCAGCAAGAGAGCAACCGAGACCTTTTTTAAAACATGATTCAATTAAGGGTGCTGTAGCTATGATGAGGAATCTGTGACAATATGATTTTAATTGTATAATTTAAAGAACTCACTTTTTGAAAGCTAGTAAATGGGTATCATTTCTCTATGAGTGGTCTATTAATTAGTCCATACCAGTTGTTACTCCCTAAACTAAAATACTTAGTCCATACCTAAACTAAAACAGTCAGTTGGTAGTTTTCGATGAGTTTCACCAGATGTCTTGAATGACTAAGAGATTTAAACGAATCGCGTTGGTAAATCAAAGAAAGAGTAGAGCTTAGTTCTCGAACCGTAAGCAGCTGTCCTTGTTTCTTTGGTCTTCTGGTCGGCTGACTCTCACAAAGCAAACAGAATGTTTTTCCAACTCTAAAGTTGTAAATAAATTTACAGCTTCACGAAAAAGTGTTTAGTGCTGAAAATCCACTACCCATTCTAAATGGCTAATCAGAAATTCTCCTCCCCTTGCAGAAGTAAGCAATGTTGCATCATAGAGTATCAGGGTAACAGTTGTCATTTAAGCTCCTACGACATAGTAATTTTGAAGAAGTTGGAATTCTAGGTAACTATTCAGACGACCTTTTATAGAAGTCTCGGATAAGTTAAAACAGATTTCACACTAGTGAAATACCTTAAAAATAATTAAATTACATTTCGCGAAACGTGTCTTGCTACAAAATGCGGAAATTGCTACAAAATGGTATGTTTAAATGTGATCTGAAACATATGCAAATGCAACAGCAGCTATAATTTTACTAATCCTGCGTGCTCGGAAGCTTATACTGAAGTTGTAACACATTATGTTAAATATGAAACCGACGTATGTATGTTCCTCACTTACATTTGCATAAGTAAATCTTAAGTACAGTCGAATTTTTAGATCGGGCTGATTTATTTGGCCAAGACCTGGATTTTTCTATACTTAATGTATTTAGCAAGCATATTCCCTTGAAAATCTCCTATGAAATGCATCATTCCCAGGAGGGTTTATCTGCAGCTTTACTGAAATAGAAAGTTATTAATATCTTTGTTACTGGCTTGCTAAAATAAGTACAGTATATGAAATCTTCTTATGCAATTTGTTAAGATTAGAAACATTTTTCGGGATTTATTTTGTCGATAAGCAGATTAGGGAAGCGCTAAATCTCTTTAGCAGTTGATAATTAACTGAAGCAAGAGAAAGAAATCACATGTCTGCATTCATCTGCTGGAAAAATAAAACTTCCAAGGATTATTCGTCTATAATTACACTATTCCAATAGTAATTCGTTTCTGTTAATAACAGATAAAAATAACAGTAGCAGTTTCTAAAGATTCGTCCAGACTATTTATGTTAAATATTATTTGCCGTTGACAACAAGTTCGCGGAATTAACATTACGCTATGGTGGTGAATTTTATCAAATGAATACCTCAACAAAGCGCGATGTTGATTTTTCGTAACAAAGAAAAATCAACATCGCGTTTCTAACATATTTAGAATTTCTAACATATGTAGAAAACAGTCATGTATACAAAACATTCTTTCGTGTTCTTGATATGCAAAGCAAAGTTTCCTTTTTTATTAATATTATTTTTTCTTATTTATATTCCTTTTGTCTGAAACGTGCGTATCACTTCTGTTGATCCTCTTGTTTAAATACACGAGGAGACATTTTTAGAGCTCCATATAACTTTACGATAAGTAAAATAAAGATATTAATTTTAATATTATGTATATATTAAAATTAATAATTAAAAGTTAAACGCAGTTAATAATAAAAAAATAAATGCAGTTTGTTTCATTGCGTAGATTAAAGGTTTTCGTTGAAAAACTATGTAACGGTTTTTGTAATGCAACGTAAAAGTATTTTTTTATGATATAAAACCATCTTTATTTAAACTAAATTATTTCTCATTGCTAATTTATGAAATAGCTACTCTTACCCAAATTTGAATTTTGATTTGTTTTAATTCTCATATTTTATCCTAATTTCCTCTCTAATGGTAGACTGAAATTAAACGCATTTCGTAAGAATGAGTTAACGAATTTAACTAAAAAGGGAACAAAGAATTATCTACAAAGATGTTTTGCCTTTCACTGGTTGAGTCCCACCAGTGGCTGAGTGGTAAAAACTGTTAAAGCGGGAACTCGATGCCAATTCACCGGGTTGGCTGCCTAATTGGTTTTCGGGGTTTTCTCCTTGTGTAACGTGAATACGAGCCAGTTTCCCTTAAAGTCCTCCGTGAAGGCATCCCTCCCGTCAGGCAGATAGCCTTCGTGTGCTTGCTATATTCAAACAACCAAGCCTAACTTTAAACTGTGGCGTAAAATATTTTCTTTCAGAAGCCGAATTGTATTACTTTATCCCAGAATTGGGAAATATTATTATACATGTACATGATACTCGAAGTAGGCCTCACCATTAAAAGACCTTTTCATTGTAAACACTGTCCGTTTTGACCAGTTAGTCTCGTTTGATTCAATAAATAAACATAGGCATATTTCTGTTTTCTTGTTATTTCTCATTCTTCATTAGAAACTGTTCTACAGCTGTAATTATTTATACATATTTTCTTTTCTTGTAAATATTCAGAGCTATTATTTCGGTATATTTTCTTGGTTCTTTTGAAATTTATTTTACTTCTTTATTTTCTGGTGAATTTCAGATACGTGGAATTTCTACTTTTTCAAAAGCAGAAAGTTGTTGAAAATCCGTAGTCTCAAAATATACGAATTTTGCCGTCTACATGTATTTCAGATTCTTCTAGCTTTACTTTGTGGTAATAAAATAATATACCTTCCGAGTTTCCTCAAAGCATTGCTTAAATGAGTGTTAATGAGTTGCATGTATTTTAACTCATAGCAACTTTTAAGATTACCTAAATTCTGATGCCGGCTTTTAATTTTCGCAGCTGTTTTTGAATGCGGTTCAAATAGAAAACACTTATATTTAAACACAAGAAGCGTATGATGCAACTTACAGTGAAATAATTTTATAAGTTAATATCTAAAAATATAAGCTGATATCTTTAGTGGGTTAAACCAGAACAGCCTGCATGCCATGTGAACTCCAGTAATAACCATAATAAATTCTTTTCTCTTTTTCGGAATTTCAAGCTATGAACTTTTGAATGCGAGGTCAAAATGCTAATTGTTTTAAGGTACTTATTATAAATTTCAACATGTTTTTATCATTTTCGGCTACGAATAAAATTCTGAGTGAAAATGTGGTTTCCAAATATATGTTCTGGAATTCAGACTAGAGACTAAGACGTTAAAAAATTGACAATGTCACCATATATTGACTCATGCACAAAACTTTTAATTAAATTCACTTAAATTGAACTGCAGTTGATATTATCTGTGAAACTTTGATATGCCAAAACCGAAGGCGCGAGAAAAGAATTTCGAAAAATCGAAATTCCCTCGATAATCGAAATTTTCGATTATCGAGGAAATTTCAAAATGCATTTTGACATGCAGTTCGACATACCAAAAATTTCAATTTTTTTAATGAATAAGTTAGTTTCCATGGAACCGTGCTTCTAAAATATGTGTAGTGACATTAGAATTTTCTTGATTGCAGGAGATGTGAAAACGAGCAATGCCCTCGCCAGGACTCGAACCTGGACCTCTCGAATACGCGCCGAGTGTGCTACCGTTACACCACGAAGGCATGCAGAAAGGAGGGAGAAAATACTTTATATAATCTCTTTTTAAAAGGCGACTGGGGATTAGGGGACCCAGTCACCAAATCCTGGTGGTGAAGAATCACCATCCACCACCTTTTAGTTCGGGCCCACTGTAGAGTGATTAGGATTTTTTTTATTGCGGGAGACGTGAAACATGAGCAACGCCCTTACCGGGACTCTAACCTGGATCTCTCGAATACACACTGAGTGTGCTACCATTACGCCACGAATGCTTGCAGAAAGGAGGGAGAAAATACCTTATGCATCTTGTCAAAACTAGCATCCTAGCCCTCTGGATAGAATCTAACTTCATTCTCGATTGCGCCAGCTCCACTGCCCGGCAGACGCCCAGACGTTTATCACATACATAAAGGGTGTAGTGATGTTTTCATATATTGTCCCCAGAATAGCATATTTAATAGTAATGGCTTATCTTGTTTACAAATGTAAACAAGAGAAGCCATTACTATTAAAAATTCTCTTGTTCTCTTGTTTACAAATGTAAACAAGAGAACAAGAGAATTGTAAACAAATTCCTCCTTAAGAGATTTTTAATTTTTCTATGTACTAACTTGAAGTGTGTTATAAAGTTCAAATGAGAATTTATTACACCGAGGCATTTTATCTTCTTCCTGAATTTTTTTGTTTCTTGTACTTGAAGTTTGATGATTCTGTACTTCCGTAAGCTTTTACAGTATTGAATCTCAGCTCTTCTCTGATCTCCTAGTGACGTGAAATATTTTTGAATTCTCTAAAAGTCTTTTCAGTTTCCTCAAAAGAAGTTTTTTCAATCAGGACCAGGAGATCGTCGGCATAGGCAACCAAATCTATGTTCTCATTTATTTTTATCTCCAATAAATCATTCATTATGAGGTCCCGTTCAGCGGAGCTTTGCTTGACCCCTATAGGCAACCCTTCTAAATATCCAAATAAACGCCGTCGCCTTGTTCATTAATTTCATAATTGATTTTTCTTTTGCAAAATAATCGACGGTAGTTTTAAAAATATTGCCTGGGAGGCCGATCTTAAAAGAGTATTTTCAAAAGGGTGGGTCATTTTATAGAACTGAAGGTACCTCTAACGTCGAACGAGATCCCAGCTACCTGGTCTTGCGTTCGTTTATCTCGTATGTACTCTGTTGGCCACCGTAAATGCAACACCCTGAAGGAAGCGTGCAAATAACATGAAATTTACAACATGCATTAGTGGAGGTGAGATATGCAAATGATTAGAATTTCAGCGCAGACGCATATCACGCGCGCCTGTGGCGCCACTTCAGAGCGCTATTTAAGGCTTGGAGTTTTCGACGAATTCAAGTTCGGTAATTGTGTTTTACTTGCGGTTTTTTTTCAAAAAAAAAAAGATCAATCATGCCTTGCAGTAAGCAGCGATCATCGTTTGATCAAGTATCCGAGTTCAACAGAGGAAGGACACTGGCCTACCGAGTGTATGGATTATCTTTCAGGGAAATCGGTAGTCGTATTGGACGAAAACAAACAACTGTAATGCGGATATGTGACTGTTGGATGCAGAAGGGTACGACGGACCGACGTGTTCGATCGCATCCACCTCAGTGCACCACTTCACGTGATGACAGGAACATTGTGTACATGGCAGTGACGCATCGCTCAGTCACATCACGAAACATAGCACAGCACATTCAGACTGTAACGCATCACCCAGTCTCTGCGCGTACCATTCGACGTCGTTTACAACAGATTGGTCTGTCCGCAAGACGTCCATTGCTTCGTCTACCCTTGACGCAGAACCACAGACGTGTCCGCCGCCAATGGTGCGATGAAAGAAGGATGTGGACGGCAGAATGGAATGAAATTGTCTTTACTGACGAGTCACGCTTCTGTCTGCAACACCACGATGGTCGGATTCGAGACTAGAGGCACCGTGGAGAGAGGATGCTGAACAGCTGCGTTATGCACCTCCACACTGGTCCTGCACCAAGTATTATGGTATGGGGCGGTATTGGATATCACTCTTGCATTCCTCTAGTACGCATTGCCGGTACTTTAAACTACATCTCCGAGGTGTTGGAGCCAGTTGTCCTTCCTTACCTTCAGGGCTTGCCCACAGCCATATTGCAACAGAATAATGCGCGACCACACGTGGCACGCATTGTCCAAGGGTTCGTCATCAATAGCCAGATTGAATTGCTTCCATGGCCGGCTCCCTCTCCGGATCTTTCGCCGATACAAAACATGTGGTCCATGGTTACTGAACGATTGACCCAGATTACATCCCAAGCTGCCACACCAGATCAACTTTGGCAACGTGTGGAAGCTGCTTGGTCTGCTGTACCCCAAGAACACGTCCAAAGTCTCTTTGAATCAATGCCGAGGCGTGTGGCAGCGGTGATCTCCAACAATGGTGGCTACTCTGGCTACTGATTCTAGAAGGAAGCACACTTCACAGAAGTCTATAAATTTAATCATTTGATACTTGGTCAACATATTATCTATTAAATAAATTTTGCTGTGATAGTTCTTGTCTTTCTTGGTGTTGCAATTTGGGTGGCCAGCAGTGTATTTGTTTAATATTAATGTATACATATAATACTCTATATTAATGTATATATATGTATACATATAATTTTATACCTGTTTTAATAAGGACCTGTTGTGGTCGTGAAACTAAACCTACGAAACACTAAGAATTTATACTGATTTTTATATCCAACGACAGAATAAGTTAGCTGCATGGGATTTTCCTGTCTTTTCTTATGTGTAACCTATGTACAGAGGTGAATTAGCCTTTAAGCAAAATAAGCACGTGCTTAGAGTGTGAAGGGAAAGGATCACCACAAAAAGGTATTTAGGGACTCCAGAAAGGGGGCGGTACAAAACTTTCCTGTTGCCGATTTTACCGTGGAATGAATGATGCAGCTAAACGAAAATTGAAACGATGAAAGAGGAAAAAACTGGGGTAAACTTGCGTGGAGGCATAAAAATCTTTTTAAGTGCTTAGGGCCTCTAAAAGTCTTAATCCGGTCCTGTGTCCATGAAGAAAACTTCAGTGAAAATGCTGTCCTCCAGTCATATAGCCCTAGAGTGCTTTACCTTAATTAAATATCTAACGTACTGTACCTTTGTAAAGTCACGTGACATATTTGCTACTTTGATTTGTATGTTATCACACATCCGAGTCGTAATGCACATGTACATGCTAAACTCTGGAGGTACCAACGTATATATCCTTAGATTCTTGCACATTTTTCTGAAAGTTTTCACAGAGTTTCCTGGGAAGAAATTTACTTTGTATTAATTCCATCTCCAATTACTTCCAAAGGAGCCATTTCCTTATTTTGGGGTCACTTTCAGTATTGTGCTTTACTTTTTATATCAGATGATAATACACCATTTTCCTTCAGAATTAATAACTTGCGTGCTTTTTTTGATTTTGGAGAATTTCAGCTAAAAGACTGCCGAATTTATGTGAGTATGTATGAAAATGTAGTAATGTAGAGAAGTTGCAAATAAAGCTGTATTATTATTCTTGAAAATATTTTTGGAAGACAAATGTTAACTTGGTGTAGAAATACCTCTGTGTATTCCGAATCTCCTTACTTCTTTAAATATCCAAATATGCATTAATTATCACATGTACATATAATTGTATCTGTACATCATTTCTGTCCTTTGATAAATAACCAGGTTACCAAAGATTGTGCTCAGTTTTTCTCTGTCTCAAGATATATCGTAATTTCCAAGAGAGAAGTGTTATTTTAGTGTATTTTTGACTGAAGACCGGTATCAGACTTATGTAATCATTCGAAATTAACAAATGAAAGAACGTTTGTTGGTGTTTTTAGTTTATAATTTATTGTAGATCTCTTTTTTGTGTGTTAACTACCTAAATTTTATTTAGTTTACAAAGCAAATGACAAATGCGTAACAGTTTAGGTCACCGAAAATTCTCGGAAATCTGTTTTATAAGTGGGAGAAACAAGATAAATATTTTAATGCTTTCAGGCGTGACCCAGGCTAAGTAAACAAAACTGACAGCTGCTCATGCATGAAGTGCTTTTATCAGTATTACTGCGTTGAGTGTTTTGTCATTTTGTACTTCCCTTCGGTTCGCTATAATTTCCTCTGAATTTTTGTTATTAATCGCATTCATATTGAAAGACGGCTTAACACAGGAGCTCGAATTTCTCATTTCTTCAAGCCTAATCCTTCTGAAACTCACGATTTAAAAACTTGTTATATAGTTCTGATATTCCAAATCATGGCTAGAATCTTGTGGTTAGATGAGACTGGGTTGTTTGCTCATGGTAAGACATACCAGGGCTGTCTAATTGCTGGGAAAAATGCCTTTCATAAAACATTTTTTAAGTAAGCATGTGGTTTACTAAAATCTACCGGGCTGTCTACCTGCTGGGAAAAGTGCCTTTCATGGAACATTTTGTGTGGGGTGTAGGCACAAACATTTTTGTGTGAGGTGTAGGCAGTATTATTTTATGCCAAAAACAGAAAACAGACTTTCGAACTGTAACTATTGTCTTTGATTGCCAGAAGGAAGAACTAATACATACGCTTGCAGGAAATATCCATTAAGAGATTTTAGGGCTATAGAAAGAAAAACTTCGTTTTTAGTTTGTCATTTTGTACTTCCATTCGGTTCTTTATAATTTCCACAGAATTTTTGTTTTTAATTACATCCGTATTGAAAGACGGCTTAACATACGAGCTCGAATTTCTCATAACTTCAAGCCTAATCCTCCTGAAACTCATGATTTAAGAACAAGTAAGCATGTGGTTTACTAAAATTTACCTACCTGGTTGTCTAGCTGCTGGGAAGAATGCCATTCATAGAACAATTTTTTAAGTACGCATGTGGATTACTGAAATCTGCGGAAAGACGCTGTTGTTGACCTTCGCTACTTAAAATATTCAGTACCACAAAAGCCAACATCGTAGACATGAAATAAAGGGTCAGTATTTCCCATCAAAATATTGACCCGTTATTTGAAATAAAATAATTTCCCGTGCAGTATGAAATGGAATCTGTAACTTTACAGGTTTCCATTAAGTTTATTTCTTAGATGTTGTTTTCCCAGTTAAGAGCCGAAAATTTTCTGTGAAGAAAGAGCATTTACAGCAAGGAAGGAATATTTGGAAATATTATCACTGTGGCCTGAAATAATTCCATTAAACATGCAACTGCTACTGATAATGAAATAAAAAATCAAATTTCAATAGCCCTTATAATACTAAAGTATATATAGTCTTCATTATTTAGGCTTCGTTTTTTATTCAAAATATTTCTCACATTTTGTTCTAAACTGATTCTTGTCATATAAATCACTGCTAATCAGATTCGGTTCCTGTAACACACGGTCATTAGAATTAAAAATTTTCCAACTTTGCTTTCCTTTTTTATTTTACTTTGCAGTATTTATCTTGAAGATCTTAAGTTTCTATGAATGAATGTAATTGTGAAACTTTAATAATTACTTTTTATCCCTACTTTTATTAGTAATATTAAAAGCTGGGCAGCATGTTCTTATAAATAGCTTTTCTTACTAAACGGGATTATTTCATTAGAGTACTTTAGCGATCTTTGTTACAGAGAATGTCATTTATTCTGAAAGTTTGTCAAATTATTTAAGGTTATAAATTTTTGCGGAGCTTTGTTTCCATGCAATTCGTAGACTGTGTTGTTTGAATGACACATGAAAAGAAAATTTAATATTAAAAGAAATATTCGAAATTTAAATTTCTATTTAAGTTAAATTTTAAAGCTGTTTAATTTTTTGTGACATATAAGATAGAAAATTTTGAATTTTCAGCAAGTTAAAGGATGTAAAAGTGAAAACTTTTTAATTTGCACTAGATCGGCCGCGATATGGAATTGCAAATTACACCATTTATTTGTATTTAACTAATTATTGTCATCACTTAATGTTCGATGTTACGATTTTAGTGATACTCGAAAAGTGTATTTTGAAAAGCTGAACGACTCACAATGAAAGAAATTAGAATGAGACATGGTTAATTGTAGTTTAAAGTTTATAGCACTCATTTGTAGGTGCTGTGTTCAGTTCCAGTCAAAGCAACGGCAGGCCGAGGAGCAATCTATAGCTGGCCTAGGTCTTGGCCACTTTATAGGTGGCAGTACAAGTTTTTCCAATTATGTTCCAATTTTCTGGCTTTTGTTCGAACAAAGGCGAACCGGCTGGCTGCATGGTTGGTTTTCGCGGTTTTTTTCCATATATAAGGTGAATAACGAGCCAGTTTCCCTTAGAAAATCCTTCACAAATGCATCCCTTCTCATAAGCATATAAACCTCATGGCTTTGCCATATTCAAGTAAACTAACCGTCCTAAATTTGATGGAGAATTCCCCGAGGGATGCATCCAAAAGTCTTTACCCCACTTCCCTTTTTACAAACTTCTCGAGAGGACTTTTGACTCGAAAGTATTTTAAGTGCACACAAGCTACAAAAGCAGGTATACTTACAAGCATCCATTCTTCTCCAGAATCGAATCGGGACCCATGGTTATGTCCTCTAATCACCATGCTAAGAAAGTAGCAACTAATTAAGTAAAGGTATAGATAATTCATCCTTTAAGAATATTTTTTAACTTTATTTTCAGCAACAGGTTATTTCTTTAATTAGTTTTATCAAACTCATATAACTTCTTATGTTTCATTAACTATTTGCTTTTTCTATTTCCTTTGCAAAAGCTGGTTAAGATTTTGGAAAAATAAGATTAGTCTGGTCGGTTTCATGCATAATTATTCCGCAACTGGACCTTAGTTCCTGGTTCTTGTCCCCCCCTTTTTTTAATAAGGCAATAGACAAATAAGCAGTTTTCCGTTTCTTTAACATTTATCTGCATTTTAGTGATTTAAACTTTCGTTTTAGTACTTTTTTTTTTGGTTGGGATTAACATTTTTTTTTAGTTATTTTTGCAGTAATGTACTTTGCTTTGTGCCTCTGGAATTATTTGTGATTTTAATTCTTTCATTTTTCTTTTCCTGTTTCTGAAGTTTTTTTTTAAAATTAAGTCGCGTTTTAAAACATGTGTTAAGTGGAAATCTGTTCTTGGTTTCATTTAAAACATGTGTTAAGTGGAAACATGTTTTTGGTTTCAGAGTAAAAAAACACTACAGCTATATCTCTGCTCTACTATGCATAGTTCTTTTAGCAGTTCAGCTATTTGGAACGTCGTTTGAAATATTGTACTTCATAGGTTTTGTAAGCCAATGGCTTAGAGTTTAATGGTTTGTTTGCTTCTTT
The DNA here is from genome assembly GCA_000611955.2 of Stegodyphus mimosarum. Lineage (NCBI taxonomy): Eukaryota > Metazoa > Arthropoda > Arachnida > Araneae > Eresidae > Stegodyphus > Stegodyphus mimosarum. The sequence goes on along the minus strand of KK120530.1, from coordinate 39,942 downwards.
AATCGATTGAAACAAAGCACGTTAGAGTTAAGGGGTAGCTTAAGTAAGCTATCTTGTGGAGGAATTTTGCAAGGGCAACTGGTTCGTATTCATATTAAAAATGAGGGCAACCACGAAATTGCCCATGCAGCCAGTTCACGGAGTTTGAACTTGAGTCAAACTATCAGTTTTCAAAAGTTCAAAGACTAAAAGACAAAATTATCTTGCTTGTTTCACTCTGCTTTCCACTAAAACAGAGAACAAGCAGATTTTATATATTTTTTCTTTAAAAGTATTTCAGAGCACACATATTTTAGAATTCACTAAAAAAGGAATCTTACACAGTTTATATCCTCTTGGGTTCAGAATTCTAAAGAATAGGGCAGAAGATGCAGCCGATTGGTGAGTTGATTACGCTGACCGCTTTTGATGTAGCCATGCGACTAACAACTAAGGAATGCGACTAACAACTAAGGAATGCAACTCAAGATTGATATATGACATATATATCGAAGTTTTAGAGCTAATCATTGAACTCATTTTAATATGACTACAGCACTTCGATCACACTGAAAGTTCCTTCCTGTTTTGAAACTTCAGATGCTAGATTTTATTGCATTCGCAACACAGTCACTCATTTACTTTCATCATTCAATCATGAGCAATGGAAAGAATGGTGTGAGAGTCCTTTATTGATGCATTTCCTTGAAATCAACTTGATGAATGCGTGTGATTAAATTGTTTCCGCACCAGTTTTCTTCCTCTATGGATAATGCCTCATTGAAGACGTCAAGACCTGAATTAACCGGGGGGGCGAGAAGAAAAATAGTCTGTCAGAGACGAGATATTCTCTGGTCTAAACATAGATATCATCATTTCAATAAAACCACTTCCAGTGAGAAACGGGAACACGGAGATTTAAATCAATGTGAAGTTTCATGGCTAACTCTGCTTTTACTAACTATTGCTATACAAAACTTCAGAACGCGTGCAATTTTTTAAAATTAACTTTAAATATAAATTTTAAGAAAATATGTTTGAAATTGCCGAATGTATTCAGTCGGAAATTTTGTTATTATTTATTTAGTAATTTATTAATTATTAGTAATTATTTATTAGTAATTTAGTAATTTATTTGCACCACTGTTGCAATAGCAACACCATCTAAGAGACCAAAATTCGAATTGTACCTTACTTTACAAGCTCACTTTAAGAATTGCTCTTAGGAACGAACTTTAAAAACTTGTGAGGCCTTTCCTTATAAGGAAAAGCTATTATGAATTTTTCCATTCATTTAATAAAAAGGGAAATTGTTCAAAATGTAGCGCTATAACTATGCATTTTTTCATTGGATATCCTGAAATAAATATCTACTACAAGTAAAGTGGCCATATTTGGGGGGGGTCAGGGTATGAATTCGCGTAGGAAAATTTAAAAAAAAAGAAGTTTCAGAGTGGAGAAAAAGATTTTAATTTGCTATAACCTTTCGAATAATAAATTTTTACGTGGCATGCGTTTTTTTTTTCTTCTTAATATAAGTAAAATAGCATTTAAACATGTAATGACAGTGTAAAACCAACGAAAGAAATGTGTTTGTAATTCTGCTGAAGACATTCTGGAAAATGCTTGCAGTTTATTTACACAAAGCATATTTTCTTCACACTTTGTAAGATCTGTCTCTGTTATTCCACATAAACTAAAAATAGATCCTACAATGAACCTGGCGAATTCTCGTACGGCGTAAATGAATTATCAGCACAGAAGAAGGGTCAAAAGTAACCCTTTATTAATTCAACGTTTAACAGAAGGACACGATCTTTGTGCGTTACATAAACACCGTCAACTTGCGGTGAAACTTAAAAACGTAGATTATAATTCAAGTCGAAATCTAAAATAAAATAGTGCTGGATTAAGCACGTTAAATTACACCTAACAGGTTGGCTCACAAAAAACTAACAGGCGTGACGATAATCCGAAATGGCCAAGAGGCTTACTAGCGTAACAGCGAGATCGCAACGAAACGTGCGCTGCCTGGCGAAAGCACGCTCTGAATAAACTCAGATATTCACCCGTTTAAATATTCACTTCACTTAACTTTGAATTTACATCCTGGCCAGAAAATACTAGGGGAAATTGAGAAGCTCAGGAAAGGTATCAGACTTAAAACAAATTTATTATGCAAAAAAAAGGGAAACCTTACAACTTTAGATATATAATATGTTTATATTAAAACTGACTTAACTTAAATACTGATCCGATGTACATTCTTTTAGTTAGAGGTTTTCAAAATAAGGTGAAGACTATCAACTATAAGCGTGAAAGAAGTTTGATAAAGTCAATTTAAATTTTTCTATAGTTACCCGAAAGAAAAAAACGCTAATCACCAAAATATTATGGATTAATCTGTTAAAAAATTTCATTCACTTATGTTCAAACTTTGCAACTGTTATTGCGTAACTGATTTAAGACAAAGCGCACGAGAGCTATCGACTTAAACGGAGAGATGCTTTCATGGAGTATTTTTATAGAGATGGTGGCTCGTATTTACATAGTATACACATAGTGAGCTATGAAAGCGGCAAACAACTAGACTCTTCGCCGGCAATCAAACCTTTGTCATACTATGCTATCAATGTTTAGACATTTTAGTCATTTGGACACAGGTGTGACTTTCATCATAGGGATAATATCCTTAGAGATATTTGTGATAATCCTCGTACGCTGTTTTCGTTATCAATTAACAAAATATTTCAGAAGTTTGCATTAAGAAAATATTTATTACAAACTAATGTTCATCTTTCTCAAAAGTCGAATTTCTCGAACTCAAAATTTTCGATAAGTTTGTCCTTTCTTGAATCGCTTTAAAATTATTTTCTTTACATTCCTTCCTTGATAAGTCAAACCCAGAAAATACCGCATGAGGTGGAAATCTTGCCCCTAATGTCCTTCGTAAAATTTTGAAATGTGAAGTAATTTGCTCTCCCGTGACGTTTTGGGTGAAACTGCATGTTTTTTAGTGATGGTTCCAAAATATAATTAAAAAAAAAGATAAATAATTTCTTTTATAAATACGGTTTACTTTTTTTTCCTTTGGAATAACTCAAAAATGAACTGCTACCCATTTTGCATTTTAATGTTTCTGTTTTAACGCAGTTAATGCGTTATTAGCTGAAGATTTTCAAAAAAACATTTAAATTAATCAAGCAATATAATAGTTTACGTTCATAGTTTTTTACTATCTTGGACTCATGGGCTGTAAGCTGTATTTTAATTTTATAACAGTTATTTTTAATTTTGAAACCCTTTCCTTTCAATTCTTGTTTCCCACTTGTACCTCTCTACCAGAATGAGTGTTTAGAATCACGTTGAATGCAAATGAGTTAGAAGCATTTAAAGGAAGTTCAACTTACTTCGAGAGAGAGAGAGAGTGCTTAAGAGTCCTTTAGTAGTGCGTATTTGCCTTCTGGCTACTTCGTACTTGAATGTACTATACTCGGCCGTATTGTACTAGCCTATTGAGAATTTTCGGCTAGTTCAATTTAAGCCCCAACTACGTTAGGTATTTGTATCTAGAAAATATTAGTTCAAGTTTTGTTTAATTTTTTTATATCTTTTTATATGGTGATCACCGTCATGCATGAATGTCTTCCAGGAAATTCGAAATTTATCATTGCGATTAAGAAACATGAAACTTCGACCACAGAACAAAGGAAACTTTAACGGTATATGACACTAATAGAACTTAGGTTGTTTGCTAATTTTAATTAAATTAAAAAATTTAAAGAACAAACACAGAATTTCCTTTGGTAAAAGTTAGAGGTAAAACAAATCCTAAATTTTATCAAATCCCTTGAATTCTTCATGTAAAAATAAAAAAAAAAATAAAAAGAAGAAAAAAAAAAGAGGAAACAAATAACGCTTTTAATTGAGACAAAATTCGAAATCTTTGTTTAGTAAAAATTAAATTTAGGAATTTTTTTTTTAATGGCAAAACTCAAGCAATTTTTCTGATTGTGGCGTAATTCCGCAAAAAATTAACTGGAAGACACGAAATGCATACTATAGAGGCACAATGTAGTATTTAAAGGATGAGGAAAGTAGAGTAGAAGGTAGAAAGTAGAGCGCATACAGTACGGAACGAATAGAAAAAGGCTTTATTGACAGAATGGGTGTTGGTACAAAAAATTGCCTGGTCAAGACGAATATAACCTCCACTAACTGCAAAGCACAAGATTATCTAGCAGTTCTTGGGGTAAAAGTTCCCATTCTTCAAAGAGCATCTGTTTCAGTTGTCTGGTGTTCTCCGGAAGGTAAGATCATGCCGCCAGACTTCTCCCTAAAGTATCCCACATACGTTCAATGGGATATAAATTAGGGAAGCACGCTGGCCAATCTATTCTTTGGGTATCTTCACTTTCTAAGAGCTTCTCAACAGCATGAGTCCTGCGTAGCCGAACATTATCATCCATAAAAACGAACGAAAACCAATGGCACCTCTAAAAAGACGCACCTTAGAGGAGGGATAATTTCGTCATAATAATAATCTCCGGTAAATGGAGCTCTGTCGAAAATTTGGAGCTTCATCCGTCCGTTCATCATAAAACCTCTCCATACAAGCACGCCAGGACCACCACAATAGTCTCTTTTCGTGATGTTAGTGGAATGAAAGCATATCCCTACTTCTCTCCATATCAACTGGCGCCGAAAGTCATGTGTCAAACTGAAACGACTCGCATCGGTAAACCTGACTACCCCACTGTAAACGGTGCGGCCGATGGTCTGCTGTCAATGGCATGCAGTGTTCAGGACGTCTGACTGGTAGTCCACCATTATGAAGTTGTCTGGAGACAGTAAACCGGGATACCTGTCTTCCGGCTTTCGTGCACAACTGCTGAGCAATATTACTCGTTGTCTTGTTTCGATTTCTTTTCGCCTGCGGGGCAATATGTCGGTCATCAGTCAACATTGTTCATTGTTTTCCTTGGCCAACCACCAGAAACCTTTCTTGTAGCTCCATCTATCGTTTCGAAGGTTTTCCAAGCTCGTAAAACAACACTTTTAGCAGTTCGAAATTCTTCGGTTACTAACGTCAAACCGAGCCCCTCCTCAAGCTTGCCAATCATTCTAGCGCTTGTAAAAGGCTTCCTTATATTTTCTTGTAGTCATACTACACATACAATCTCACTTTCACTTGCTGAAGAATGCCTGGAAATGATCCTTCCTTTCTTCTTTTTAAGTTGCCTTGCACTGCGCTCTCTGACTCCTCGCGTTTTGCAAGCCCATTCTGATATGGTGCTCATATATGCATATGCACCACATTTCTACTGAATCGGCTTTTCATTATACTCATCGCAAACAGCCCTTTTCAATAATTTCGTGGCTGTATGTTGAAAAATAAATTTGTTGTTTGCAATTTACAACTAGTGTACATCCCCATTTATGAAAAAAATACAAATGAAATTTAGTAAATGAATTATGTAGCTATACCTTTTGAATCTTAAAGGTCATTTTTCAAGATAATAGTAAAAATAATAAAAATGTTTGAATAGCAGTTCAAATGCTTATTAATTTTCAAGATTCTCTCCAAAAGAGAATTGGTCTAGGGGAACGCAAAGAATTATTAGGAGTTCAACAGCCACTGAACATAAAACTGTGAATTATATCAGAAAACTGAGAAAAAATCAAACACTTGTTTATATTAAAAGTTCGTAAAAGCACATATTTGAAATATAGCACTTGAGTCACCACAAAGATGGTACTGGGATTCAGACAATAACTGCTTTAGTTCGGTTATTTGGATAATGGCAAAGCATATGAGGACTTTGTGTCTAAGGGAAAGGATGCCATCATGGAGGACCTTTTCAAGAGAAAAGGCTCACATTCATCTTACTCATGGGAAACCCACAAAATAACCCATGCAGCGAGTCCGACAGCCCGGATTCAAACCTAGGTCTACTTAACCGTCTTACCCTCCAGACACTACTAAATGTGTAGTAATCTCATTTATTTATTTATTTGAAAATCAATATCTCTTGGACTTCAATAAAATTAATCTTTTCGAAATTTACAGTTAGAACTTTTAATGGTGTAATAAATAAGCTGGAGTTCGAAACATACGAATGAGGAAAAAAAACGCAACGATTGGAAGTTTTAAAAAAAGTCTCGATACTTGCAATTTAATATATTCTTGAAGGTTAGCCAAACCCATTGCTCGTTTAGCCCAGTCACCGAAAGCATTGCCTAGTACATACAACAGATGAGCCTGAAATCACACCCGCGAAAACAAGGGGAAGGAAACATACAAACAACTAAGCCTTACGCGGGATTCGAGCCCGCATCCGAGAATTCGAACTAACAGTCAGCCTCCGCTAACCGCTAAATACCGTCCACAAATCTTTTTGAAGATCCTTGGGTTTTGAAAATTAGAATGCCCATCCCTAATGAAAAGATTGTTTTGTTGTTTAGATATTATATTAATACTATGTAGCATACTTTATAGAAAGTAATTACACTGGTCTGCATTTAAAACAATTTTTTTTGCTGTTTTAAATCTAATAGGTTAAATGTTTTTTCAGTGCTGATTTCAAAAATGGAATTCAAATTCTGTATCACCTCAGGATTTTTTGCAAATTGAGGGCTTTTATATTTTCACAAATACTATTTATATATATTTCACAAATACTATTTCTATAAATATTTTACCTTATATTAATGAATTTATTTTAGTGACACAAATTGCACATAAATTGAACAATAACAAAAATATATTTAATAAGTTTTATAAAATATATAAACAGATTTATAAATATATTAATAGATTTAGTATATTGTATAAAGCATATAATCGAATGCAAAAAACATAAAAATATGCTTCCATATATTGCTCTGATACAATGCATGTTATAAAATTAGCTGAATGTGTTAAAGCTAAGCATTAGCTTCAAGGCATTAATTGAAAGCAAGAATTTTTTTTTTGATTGATTTTCTCCTGCTTATACTTTCTTCCCTAGGTACATCTCTTTTCAACATCCAGCAATAGTCTGCCATCATGTTTTTATTCCACTTTTCCTTGATATCGTATTTCCATGTCTTTTATATCCTGATGAAATGGTTCACCTTGTTATTCACCGACTTCTTCTAGATTCTCTGGAAAGTAATCTATGTGTGCATGTAAAAAATGTAATTTAATACTCATGTTGCATCCGAGCAATCTTACTTTTTGTAGCATGTCTTCTATAATAGTTTTGTAATTTGGATGTTTCCTGTTTCTGAAAAAATGTTCATTCACCTACTCAACCATGTTTCTTTTTCACACTCGATGATCGTTGCTTCAAATTTGGAATCTAACATAAGATTTTGAATTTGAGGTACAACAAAAATTCCCTCCTTAAGTTTAGCATCAGAAATAGAAGGAAATTTGCCACAAATGTACTTAAATCTTTATCATTTTCTTTATTTAAAGCTTTGACAAACTGTTTCATAATACCTAACTTAATGTGAAATGAGGGAAGCAAAATATTTTTGGATTCAACTAGTGATTCCTGAAGAATATTTTTAAAACCAGGTGATAAACACTCTCGGAAAGGCCAATTTTTTTTTTTTTTTTTTTCAGTGATTCTTTTTATCCCGACAATCCTAGTCGCATAAAAAACATGGAATCTAGTGTAACTAGATTGTTGTCCAAGTAGCATACCAATTATCTTCAAGTCACCACATAAAAGCTATTTATGTTTGTCATAATTTACCTTGTCTAATAAAAAGGCGATGTTTTCATATGTTTCTTTCAAATGAACAGAGTTTGCCACTGGAATCGATGGATATTGATTTCCATTATGACTTAAAACTCCCTTCAAACTTCTTTTTGAGGAATCTATAAATAGTTTTCAGTCAGAAAAATTGTGATTAATACCAAAAAAATTCATTATTGCATTGACATCAATCACTGCAGAACACAAGTGAGCCTTCTTCCGAAAAAATATGGTACCAATTCTTTGTCACGATGTCTATACCATGAAAAGTGTGTTTGTGGTAGTAGCAAATTTTTAGCTTTAAGGCGTGAACCAAGAAGTTCAGCCCTTTCCTTTGGCAAGTTTAACTCTCGCACTAAATCATTAAGATCACTTTGATAAAATCATTATTTGTATAGTTTCAATTGTTTCAGGTATATACAGATCTTCCTTTTCTTCAATTGCTTGTAAATCTGAATAAATTTCTGTATCATTTATATTTTCCATATTAGCATGAGGATGAAGAACAGGGAAATTCGCATTATGACCTATAGGTCTTATCGCTGAAGGTAGATTTGGACATACAGTACCTGCTTTATCTTTTGAATTATGACCAGTAACATTTGTCACACACAAATAGCAATCACCATAATGATTCTTTTGCTCTGTCCACACGCTGGAATTGCAAAAGGCCTTTGAATTTTTCTTACCTTATAAGGTATTTTTCCTTCCTTCTTTGCATGCCTTCGTGGTATAGTGGTGAGCACGCTCGCCGCGTATTCAAGAGGTCCGTGGTTCGAGTTCCGGCGATGACAGTGCTCATTTTTCATCTCGCCTGCTTCCAAGAAATACCTAATGTATCTAAAAGTGCGCCCGAACTAAAAAAGGTGGTGGATGATGATTCTGCGCCACCGGGATTTGTCGATTGGGTCCCCTAAGCCCCAGTCGCCCTTTAAAAGGGGGAGTATATAAGGTATTTCTCCCGTCTTTTTCGCATGCCTTCGAGGCGCAGTTATCAGCACACTCGGCGCGTATTCGAGAGGTCCGTGGTTCGAGTCCCGGCGAAAGCATTGCACATTTTTCACGTCTCCCGCTTCCAAAAAGTCCTAATGTCTCTACAACTTTTACTATGGGAAAAAAAGATTCATTTTCATTTGACACTTTTAGGTAAGTTTCAGTGCATTGATAACTCAGCAAGAAATAAATTCTGTATTCTGGAAATTTATCTGCCTTAATAGAACAAATTATTTGAAAAAAATCTTTATTTGTTTATCATGTAAGGGCATTTGCTCATATGCATTATAAACTTAAATACAGTATGCTAATTAGCATTCCGAAAAACATTTTCACATATCTGGTAAGCTGATTACCAGAAAGACCGGCGACGTAATTTGGCATATTTCGTTTATGAAATAATTTTTGATTTTTCAGCTTGATGCCGTGACATAAATATCATAAAATTATAGCTGTATTACGCAAATTAACTATAATAATTGTTTAAAGTAGAGATGAAAAGCCGTTAGATACATTGTGAAGGGCCGATCGCATTCAAATTCAATTGGCACAGTTCTATACATCAAATAGGGAAATGAGGGAAACGAGAAGCTCATTTGTAGACTAAGTAGCACAGAAGCAACTTTGCAGTAATCTTCCTAAGAGAGCCTACTTTCGAATTCGAATTGAAACCTACATTTTATGGCATTATTAATAGAATTTTAACACCAAGTAATGACGAAAATACGCTAATGAAAGAATAGAATAACTTCTGACTAGTATATTTCTTTTGTTCTGTCTATCTCAAGTGTAAAATACTATTCACAGTTACTTTGTATTTCAAAATTCGTATTTTTACTTAACAGCAATTTTGATAATCATGTAATGGTGATTTTAATAGAGTACAAAGGCAAAAAATGCATGAAAATAGTTAACGCAAAAGCATATGAAAAATTAAAAAAAAAAAACTCGACTAATAAATATTAAACATTTGTTCTTCATATTTTATCCCCCAGTGAAACTCAATAACGTAATTATTATCAGTATTAGAACGTTTTTATTCATTCAGATTAATAAAAAACAAATTCTGTAGGAGCTCTAACGAGTATATTTCTATGGAGTGATAATTCAGCAAATGACAAGAAAAATGACTGTTAAGTAATTTGCTTAATTTTTAGCACTGCATATATATTGATTATATTACAAACATTTAAAATAAATAAATTGTAACAGTTATTTTTTTTTTCAATCTGTTAATTGTTATTTCTCCAAAAAGGTCTATGAATAGTCAGCATGCTGCACGTAATTTGTTATATACAGGGTGCGTCATAAATTCGTGCAAAGTTCAAAAATTCGTAATAAAAGAAGGAATGCACGGAAAAATTTTCTGTTTGCGCCAATATGGTCAGAAAGACATTGGATTTTTTTCCATGTAAAAAAAATGTTTCCAAAAGTAACCGACAGAGGGCGCTCACACGTCATACTGAGATGTTTTATGCAAATCACGCAAACAGATCACAATAACAAGACACTATGCGTTTACTATTTTATAGTAACATATGTTCAACATTACCACCACCACAAGATAATAGGCAAGTGAGGCGCGTCACTACGCCCATTACAGCGGAGTGTAGCATGTCGCCATCGATGGCAGCGACGGTCAGTCGAATGGCATTTTTCAGTTTCACCAGTGTGGTTGGGGAGCCCCGGTACACACGAGACTTTAAGTATCCCCACAACCAAAAATCTGCCAGGGTCAAGTCTGGTGATCTTAAGGGCCACTGAATCTTACAACCGCGACTTATCACTCGGTCTTCGGTGAAAGATTCCAACAGGAACGTCTTCACGTCGCGTGAAATGTGGGGCGGGGCACCATCCTGCATGAAGGTGACAACAGGTAACGCATGTCTTTCCTGCAATGCAGGTACAACGTGGTCACGCAACAGCGTAAGATACCGTGCTGCAGTGACTGTACAGGTTTTCACGCCGGATACAGGACAGGGTTTTTCAAAAAAGAAAGGGCCCAGAATAAAAGACGCGGTGAAACCACACCAAACAGTCACACGAGGAGAATGCAGTGGCTGGCTCTGGTACTCACGAGGGCTTGACGTCGCCCAAATACGACTGTTTTGCGTATTGACATCACCAAGCAGTGAAAAGTGGGCTTCATCCGTCCACATGACGTTCAGCAACCGTTGTGGGTTACGTTCCATTTGTGCCAGCGCCCATGTAGCAAACTTTTCTCTTGCATCTGTATCTGCCGGTAATAACTGGTGAAGTCGCTGGATTTTGTACGGATACAGATCCAACATTCCGTGCAGAATACGTCGAATCGACGCTTCCGGAATCCCCGTTCTTCTCTCAGCTTCACGAGCACTGCTACTCCCCGTTGATGTCTCGGCTGCCATATCTTTGATCACACTTTGTACCACATGGACACGGGCCGCTCTCAAGGGTGGTCTGCCACTTCGTTGACGATCCTCCAAACTCCCCGTTTCCTCAAAACGTCGTACTAAATTCCGTATCCCATTCAATGAAATAGGGCTTTTTTCCGCCTTCAGTCCTTTCTCCGTGCGAAACTTTCGCAATGTAACAGTTGTGGATTCACCATTTTTGTAGAACAATTTAACCACCAACGCCCGATCTGGTAAAGAAAGCATGCTGCCGACTTCGAATGACGGATCCGTTTCCAGCCAAGTGTTTTATTGATAGCCTGATTTGCATAAAGCATCTCAGTATGACGTGTGAGCGCCCTCTGTCGGTTACTTTTGGAAACATTTTTTTTTATATGGAAAAAAATCCAATGTCTTTCTGACCATATTGGCGCAAACAGAAAATTTTTCCGTGCATTCCTTCTTTTATTACGAATTTTTGAACTTTGCACAAATTTATGACGCACCCTGTACTTTTTCTGTTATTCTGTGAGGTCTGTATAGACAGAAGGTTAATTTCGATAACAGTCATACTAATACCATGTAAATATCTAATTAGACTATTTGCAATTTGCTATGTTTCAGAAGCGCACTACAGTGTGAATATTACTATATTTAACATCCGCTTATGCGATAAAATAATTTGCTAGTGAATGATGAAATAATTCACTCATTAAATGGGAATTATGTAAGCTGATGAATATATGAGTGCAGTATTTATGCGGGAAGAAATGGAATTTTAACGTAAATCTACAAAATAATGATTAATGTTCTTTACATATATGGGAGGTATATGTAAAGAACATTAATCATTATTTTGTTTAAGAAAGAACAGGTAGTTGATAATTTATAGCAGACGAAGGCATCAGTGCTTAATACCAGAAACTCTCGGAATTCGACCGCATAACAATCGTAGACACCAGGACTGCGGATTATCATAACATGTAACTATTGTTTCTGTTGGCCGAGGTCTAGTGACTGTCACAGAATTTCTAATCGATGGGTCCAGGAGAAACACAAAAAGCAGCAAGCAAGATCTCAGCACCTTTCACGTATCGATGGCCGAGACATCAGACGTCATGTCAGCAACATTGCTGTACGATATCGTACAGCCAAATCATGTACACTAGGTCAGTAATTTGGGCATGTACTGGGCAACGCCAAGTATTCACATATACGCTGTGACGACGTGTGGCAATCCTCCGGATTATTAACTCCGGCTTTCTTTCTCGCTTAGCGCCTACAATGTTGGGTTCAACGACGCGCATAGACGCATCAGTGGCGTAGCACTGTTGTTTTCGACCAATCCAGCTTTTGTTTATAGCACCGTAATGGTTGTATACATGCGTGAAGGCACTCCTTTTCGACTCTATGCCAGTGGCGTAGCTAAAGGGGGCCTAAAGGGGACTTTGCAATATCCAAATAACCTTAACTAACCTATTCAGTATTGATATGCCCCTTCTCTAAATATTTTTATGTAAACAGAATTTAATTTCCTAAAAAAGATTAGATTTTTCCAATATGGCAGAGGACACGAGGGCTAGCTGGCTGAGGAAAGAGAGCCAGCTAGCCCTCGTGAAGGAATTTCTAAGGGAAATTGGTTCATATTTACATTGAACATGCGGAAAACCAACCATACGAAGCTTGCGACCGAGGAGTTAATTCAACAATATTAATCCCTCGACCACAGCAGTGGCTTCTTAAAACAGTAGTCGGTAGAAAAATATTAACTGGATAGAATGGAGAATCTCGTACGATATTGGACAGAATAGGAATAAAACGTCTAAATAAATTAGTTGATTATATATTTGCGTCCCTCAGCTTGCGAAGTTTACATTGCAAATGTTACACATCTATGATAATGTAAACAATATATTAACGCTATGATAATATAGATAATATGTTGATTAAAACTGTTCTTTTGTAACTATAATAATCATACATTGAAGTACTGAAAGTTAAGAAAACTTACTTATTTTTAATAACGTTAATTTTTCCATTTCTCTTAGCAATGGAAGTAGGCCTTCTTTTGGGGTTGCTTCTTTCAGCTGCATCAGCCAGGAGACCAGGTAAATTTTTCAGTTACTAAAATATTTTCTATTCGTAACGAAGCAAAAAGCTGGCACTTTCCCCGCTCTTTATGTTGTTATTAAAGAGTACAATTTATGATGTGTGCTGTAATGATATATGACTTCATCGCCATCTCTTGGCGAAAGAAACTATCATTCTTGCAGGTTGATAATTTGAAGGCTAGAAGTCTTTATTAAACAGGATGTAACAAATAAATATTTAACGCTTTTTTAAATCCTTAGAAAGAATGGCCTGTGCGTGCTTTTAAAAACCTTATTTATTCTTTACAGTCAGGAAGTGTATTGACAAACATTCTGTCTATTTTCTGATAATATGGAAATCATTATAGGGCAATGTTTCTCAAACTGTGGTTCTCGAAGACTGTCCTTGTGGTCCTCCTATATTTTTAAAAATGTCCTATTGCTGGTGACATTTGGCTAAATAATCTAGCATGTCTTTCAGTCATATTCCCAGAATTAAATGAACTAATTCCCTGTTTACAAGGTCAGTGACTATTCTCACTGCCCTTGCTCAAAGAAAAGGTTTTGAGAGGAAACTTGGTTTATAAGTTAGTTGTGCTGTTAGCCATGAATTAGTTTGTCTTACAAAGAAAGTTTTCACCATTTCCAAAGTTAGAATCTTTTTTAGTAGAAAATAACATTATTGGGAAAGAAGAATGTGATGAAATGTATGTTTGCTTATCGGAGCTGTGAGGTCACAGTTTTAAATTTATTTTCCAAGTGGCAAGTATAACGAATTTTCATGCGTTCATAATCATTCCCATTGCGATTTTTAAAATGACAAACTATCATTGAATGAAAAAAAAAAGAGTTAACTGAACTCTCTAATGACACGGACGTAAAATGAAGCTCCATACAGAAGGCATTGTTAGTTTCTGGACCCCCATTATCAATGACAATGGAATGGAATATAATAAACTGCACAGCTGTACTTTAATAATTATAATTCACTTTGCTTCTATATTTATGTGTAAGAAAGGATTTTAAACTCTAACTGAAATAAAAACAAAGTACCAGTATCCGCTCTATTATGTGCCGATCGCAGATTTAAGCTTACCAGCATGCGTCCAAACACAGAACAGCTGTGCAAGAATCAGTAAGCTCATCTATCTCATAATGTGAGCACTAACATTTATTTAACTTCTACTTAATAAACTAAAGATCATCCAAACTCTAATAGCCTTATTAAAAACAAATATACTTTTTTCTATTAACTTAATTAATACCAGTATAAAATTAAATGAGTTTTAATTAATTATGTCTTTCAAATATCAGCATACTGGTACTAACTATGCTAAGAAATTGTTTTCAAAGTCGATAAGAGTAAGGTGGTTCGAAGAACATTCTGATTTATGTAAGTAGTCCCCACATGAAAACAGTTTGAAAAATACTGGTATAGAGGAAACAAAATTTTGGCTCGTTGCTGGGCATCATATCACTACATCAGTGGTAGGCTGATAGGCTCCCACAAAATAATAATTAATTGTTTGAGTTCTAACATTTCAAAGCCTTGGTCTAAATTTTACATACATTAATCCTGTAAAAAGCATAAAAGCCATTGTCATAAATCTTATCTTTATTTAAACTCCTTAAGAATTTGTGTCTTTAAGCTATAATGTTGTTAAATTTTTTATATTATAACATTTTCAAATAAGAGCGAAGAGAATCTTAGAATAATTTATAAGTGGCTGTGCATGTTCAGAGTAAAATGTACTGTTATAAATGAATTTTGGAATACGTTACTTGGCAGTTTTTTTAAATCATTCTCTAATACAGAGCAATTCACTTTAAATGCTTGGAATTTATTAGCAAAATATCTTTCCCTGTGTAAGTTACACTGGAAATCATTTAAAACCTAAAATTTGAACGATTTTTTTAGGTACAAATGTTTTTTAAGTCTATGTTATTCATCACCAGAGGCTTTGATATTGCATTGACTACTTTCACGTTATTGCACGGTATGGAAACACTGAAAAACGAAATTAGAGCCTTTTCTGATTGTTGTTTGAATTGGCTTAATTTGTTGTATCTAAACTCTTTGTGCCCAAGCAAAGTACACGCACAGAAACCCCTCCCCCTTCGAAATCCGGATTTTTAAGCCAGACGGCCTCCTTCCTCGGGCATTTTTATTTAAACTGGCTAAGTCTACTCCGATGATCTCGGCTTATAAACTACACGAACTAGGATCCTACTTAGCATCTAACCAATTGGGTACCTTGACGAATAGCCATCATCAATAGAAGCCGGTTCTTTGTTCTTCAAATCTAATCTCACATGGTTTATTGAGAAGCCGCCTCCTCAAAAAAGCCTTCGTCTGCCAACTACCCAGTTTTAGCGGTTTTAAAAGTCTAAGACTGCGGCATCTTTTATCGAACCTTGCCCCCCGCCTAATAAGGAAGTTTAACAATTAACGGATAGGATTCTCATAGTTGCATTCATTTGCAGGCGGTAGTATGAAACTTTGTTGTTGTTAGACGGCCTCGAATACTACCTAAATAGGGAACAGTTCCTTAGAGAAAGTGACCTGCAGTATTTTGACTTTAGAAATATAAAAAACTGCTCGAGATATTTTTTTTAAATTTCAAAATTTCATAAAATTATTTGTCTAAATGTCTCTATTAGTTTCTAATAGAGACATCTCACCCCGCCATTTTTTCTCATTTTATAACAAGCCGTGAAGACGTCCTCCACTCGGTTAGAAAGTAGCTAATTTCGTTAGAACAGGATTGTCCGTTAGAAACTAGCTAGCATCCTTACAAACTAGAATAACATCGAAAGCCGGAAATCTTCGAAATGAGAATTTTATCGCTCTTAATTTATAAATACATTTCGGTCTCCAAAAACATGAATGATGCAGTATATTTCTTTTGCGAACGCATGTGAAATGTAAACAACATACTTTGAATGTACAAATGTGCCAAAATTATAACTGAGTTTTACTCCGAATTTCAAAACTTGACGAAATGTGTTTAAAAAAAAGCGGTGATAGTTTGAGTAATAGCAAAGCATAGAAAGGGTCGAATGAATAAATCGCAAAAATGTTGGAGACACTTCACCTGAGAGCACCAGCCATGAAATATACAGTCAGTGTTAAAAAACGTAAAATGAATAAAACTCTTGTATTTATGTTAGCTAACAGAATTTAGTTAAAATCGCACAAATATAGTTTTGAAATTAACCATTAAGTCTGAGAAAAATTAATGGTAATGTGTGGCACATAAACAACAGCAACAAAAAAAAACACCTTTCAGTATTCCTATGAAATTTTCAGACATCAAAGTATTGCAACTGCTGAAAATGCTTAGCATGAGGCAATTAGTTTAGTTTATTTGATTATGACAGAGTACGAGAGGACTACACTTTAGAGAATTTTCTAAGGGAAATTGGCTTGTATCCACGTTGCACAAGAGAAAACCAAAAAAATGCCAACCTATTCACCTGGAATAGAACCCAAGTCAGTATTCAAGTTCAACGACATTACCGCTCGGCACTGGTGGGTCTGGAGTAAGGCGATTGGACTAAATTCATGTTTTTCAAGATATTGCGTTTGATGTTTAGGGCAAATGCAGAACATAATTTGTTTTAGTGATAAGGCATCGTCTCTGCGTATAATTTGTGAAATGTTTGTAGATTCAAAATTGTCAACATCTGAAATAAGCGAGGCAGCCACTTAGTCATTCCACTTCCGAAAATTTGGAAGTGTTATTGTGGATGTTTTCTTTAAGGCTTTTACTATCCTAAGTAAAGAAAAAGGATTCCAAAATGCTACATTCTTTATTTCTTTAAATCCTGATGTTCGGGCTGGAAATAGTATGACTTTTTACGATTTCCTTTTCCGTGAGGTGTCAGTACGAATCCTTACAAATCCTTACCAAAAACCTTCAGTGAAACTTCTGTTTCTATCTAAGAGGTATTTCGTAGGATTTTATATTATCTTCTTTAACTATAAGGTATCTTTCTCATGAAATGGAGTAAATCGTATCATACTGTTCGATGTTGCCGATTAGTTTCAGCAGCGTCTATTCACATTTCCGGGATTAGAACATGTTTGTTCTGGACTGTATAGTTTATAAGAAAATGCTATTACTTAAGCGACTAAAGCTGTTTTTCTTGCTACCCGGAATGCTTTAAGAGAGTTTAGAAAATTATCCTTTAGATAATTTTAAATGTTTGTAATTTTAGAATATACATTTAAAATAAATAAAACACAATTGTCTGATTAAATGAACTGTTTTTTTTTTAATGTATTCACAAAAGCTGTAGTCAATACCGCTGAATACTAAGAGTCTGACCCGCGAGGCAGACCGCACATTCAGTTGAACAATGTTAAACGAATTACGCACACTGTGCATGCCCAGAAGAGAATTTGGCATAATTTTAAAAGAAGATAAATATAATATATGGTTGATATTCTGTTATCTGGACGTAAACAGTTCGAGGTTTTAAAACGTGTTAGGTTGTACGTTGCTTCATTACTTAGAGTGTAAATGTCGATTGTAAACTCCCCAAATTTTCGTTTAAGAAGGACTGCAAAACGGGAAACATTACATAATGTTGTTTATTGATTGTACTTGAGTTGAATGTTTATTGATTGTACCTCTGAGGAATAAAAGCAATCGATTATTTACCATGCGTTCCATTCGTAAATACTTTAACAACTTAAAGAATATATCTAGTTTAAATTACTGAATTAAAGCCAAAGAAATTATTACAAATAACTGATAGTAAATGTAATGTTTATGAATAAAATAAACCAAAATGAAATAAAACAGAAGCAAGTGCAATAAGCACAAAAAAGTGTCCATAGTATTGCAATCGTAAAGAGTCGCTGAGGCCTACATGACGAACAGGCTTGTGTAGGGTTGTTTATTTTTATTCGCCAGTATTTTCTCCCACGCCAGTGGTACACTACTGAGCATGCGCAGTAAGCGAAATTCTTTAACATGGATCAACTCAATGTGATGTTTGCCATTACGCGACTCGGGTTCGATCTCAAGCAGATGAGTTAGCTGCGTGGTTGATTTTCCTCATGTTAAAAGTGAATTGCCTTAGATAGATAGCCCGCGTATACTTTGCCGCATTCCATTAATTTATCAGTAAGCAGTAAAATTATGATGGTTGCAGTCCGCTTTGTGATGAAGAATTAGAACTTTTCAAAAATCTAATCATTCTTTTTTCTCCCTATCTCCCAATTATTTCATCGTTTCCATTTTTTTCCCTTTCTCCTTTTTTTCTCATATATCTAAACTAGCGTTCCATGAAGAGGAACTGAAACAAGTTTGCTTTTTTTGCTTATTTATTTACATTTTGAAGCAGCAACGGGAGCGAATGGAATTAAAGAATTTTTTATTTGCTTTCTCCCATTTTCTGAATTTGTGAGTGTTTGTGCATACGCACACACACAGTATCCTCTTAAGTCCTTACCCAGCCTTTAGTTTTGGAACCTTTGGTCGTAGACCTATACCTCCAGTGTCAAAAGTGCTGAACTGTTAGTTACTCCTGGGTTCAAATCTCGACGAAGGATTAACCAAACAACCATTCAATGATAAAAATGTTTCAAATGACGCAAAATATTCATAACTTGACAATTTTAAATTTAAAAAAAACAAGCTTTCTTAAAAATTACGAAATTTAACTTTTTATATATTCTCACGGTCCTTACGGTCTTTTTATATGTTCCCACTGTATACGCATTATAAAAAATAAAATACAAAAAATTTGACTCTCGTACGACAAAGAGTGATCGCAATATTGCATTTTAAAATCAGGGAGATTATATACAGAGGTCGTACAGAAATTGAAGAGTGAAATGTTTACATTTGTGAATAAGTAAAAATAAAATATCAGTTTAGAAAAGTTTATGATGTTAATAAATTTAGCGACGAGCATTTCTAACAAAATTATTGTGAAAAGTATTGAACAATTTATATTTCTTCTCTTTTCTCCAAAACCGAGATTTTATTCACAGAATCATAGAATTCATATTGTAGAAAAAACACCAGCGACTGCAGTGTTGGCACATAGCCAACTCCTAATAATATTTCCATGACGTGAAAATTAAAAATATTTCTAATTTAATAAATTTATGTATTTGGAAAAGCATTAGATAATTATTACAAAATAACAAAATTTCTTAAGAACATTAATAACATAGCTTCAGCGTTTGAAAACAATTCAGTTGTGTGAAAATTCTTTCGGCGTATAGGTTGTAACAAAATGATAAATTAAAGAGTGTTGCCTAGTAAATCCCAAAAGAATATCACCGAATGGCACTAAAACGGAAGATATGAATCTCGAATTATTTTAATTAATTTTTAATTTGTAATTAATCTTGCCTCTCAATACAAGTTGAAAACGACGTCACATATCCCAAACTTTGAAGTTAAATATTTCAGTTTTTGTCGTACAGGAGTCAATGATTTTGTGATTTATTTTTAGAATGAGTATATAAATTTAAAAATAAAATAAATGTTTCCATGTTTGCGTTATTTAAAACATTTTTGTGATTTAAAGCATATGTCTGTGATCAACGGTTGAGAAAAATCTATACAGCGTTTTCAGCAAATCTGTTACAAACTTTCAGAAGAGGTAGAGTACACCTAGACACAGAAAAATCACATAGCAATGCATTGTCGAAACCGCTTTCTTGCGGCGATAGTGACCACAAAAAACAAAGGAAGACCATGAACAAGGTGAGGAAACATGTTTATCATGCTTAGTACAGCAGAAATCCAGAAATGAGAACAAAAATAGACAATGATCGTCATTAAAGAAGGTGTTCAAAATTACGATCCTAGACCATGATGTAGGCCTCACATTCCTGCACACGGTCTTGGGTCGTAATTTCGAACACCTTTGATGATGATCGTTGTCTATTTTTGTTCTTATTTCTTGGTTTGTGTTGTACTAAACATAATAAACATGTTTTCTCATCCTATTCGTGTCTTTCCTTTCTTGTGATTTGTGTCGTCTCTATTGCGCTAGGAAAGCGTTTCCGAACATGCATTCCTGTATGCGTCTATGTATACTGTGTCTCTCCTGAAAATTTGTAATCGATTTGCTGAAACATCCTGTACATAAGCTATATGTAATAATTAATAAATCTGGTCTCTCAATATTAATATATCTATCTGTGTATAATAATGTGTGTGTGTGAATGAGTTTTAATGTTGACGACGCAGCAAAGTCACGGAGCTTTGAAGAATTTCTTTATTGTATGCATGTTTAACCACAAATATCTTGGGGCCAAAAGGCTCACCAGTTCCTGAACAATTTTGCATTTTTAAGATGCTGCGGTAAGAAAAGCACTAACAGAAATCCAACAGGGAAGCAGACAGCAAATGCGAAATGTTTAAGATGAAAGCTCAGTTGAGAATGATTTATTTTTATTTCAGATTTTTTCTTCATTGTTTAATTTTTGGATCCTGATTAGTCGAATTGTTTGAAGTTATTATTTATTGAAGTGAAGACGCGGTTTACACAGGTTTATTATAAGCATTACTATTTTTAGTACAGAAAAGAGAAATAATCATACTCAAGCTAAAGTGACTATTGCAAATTAAAAATAGAATTTTAATTTATATATTTTTTATCTTACATATTCATAATCCCCTCCAAAGTGACAGAAAAGCCTTTTGCAAAGAAAAAGCATTAAAGCAATAAAACATGAAGAGAAATATAATATGGAAAATATACACTTTAAAATTCTTAGCTAAATAATTTTTTAAACACGTAGAATAGAAATTTTTTGTATTATATTTTTTAGAATAACCCAAACTTTTGGTTCTTTTCATTTAATTCAATTTGGAAAAAGTACTTGTTTCTGAAAAATCCGTACGATGATCATAATTCTTCAGAGATTTTTTTAAAACTTTTGTTTTATTACACAATGCAGAAACTGAATAAAACTTCGATACATTATAACAAATCACAAAACTTAGCAAGATTATAATTTTCATATCATGCTTTACCCTTTAACGTTATAAATATTACAATATCTTACTGAAATTATGGTACCATTCATATTTATTTTTTACTTTTAATTCTTCGTCCTATACAAACTGAAAGCTTATACAATTCTCTAAAACAAACGTTTCCATCTGAAATAGGGCCCATCTTCTTTAACTGACTAGTGTATTATAGCACCAGTGCGACTTTCAAACGACTGCTCGAGCAGTCGTTTGAAAGTCGTTCCTGTTATAAAATAAACTGACCTTTGAAATTTACATTAAATATTCAAAAATAAAAAATGAAAGAATTCTATAAAAATGTGTCACGTTTATTTCCGTAAATGATAGCTTTCAACAGCTCTTGTATGAGAAGGTAAAAGAAACAATTATGAAGAGGTACAATTATTCCCTTTGATTCTGAACCAGTGCTCCCTGCTGTATACTCAGTCTATAAGGTATTTCTCCCGCCTTCTTCGCATGCCTTCGTGGTGTAGTAGTCAGCACGCTCCACGCGTATTCGAGAGGTCCGTGCTTCCAGTCCCGGCGAGGGCACTGCTCATTTTTCAATTCTCCTGCTTCGAAATAACCTAATGCCTCTGCAAGTTCTTTACATTCAGCTATTACTGTGCAGTTGTAATAATTTAATCATAATTTTTTAAAAAATTCTACATATTACATTTTAATTACGTTAAACATAATCAGTGTTACTGTAATTATTGATTTTCTTAAATCATTGATGTATTTTTTATGTTCATTATTACAATATTTTATATTAGTACTCAAAAACACAGTTTTTATATTATTTTGTACGCTCAAAATTATTTCATTATTATTTTCATTTTTATAATTCAAAAGGTTTAACAATATTCCAGATTTATAATTTTAATGCATTAAATTTTAATATCCTTCCCTAAATGAAATGTTTGAAAACTGGTTAATTCGTTAATAAATTTATTTAATGTTGTTATTGAAATTTTAATTTAATACTACTTTGAAAAAGAATAGCATTATGTATTTAAAACTCCAATACTATATAGTAATTGCTCGAAAATTCTCTTTGTTGATAAAATATAGCATTTTAGCTGCGCTAATTAATGAGCAAATTATTTACTTAATGAAAAACTTTAAGCATGCACTATTAACAAGCTAATATTAAATGTACTCACAAAATTTATGAAAGCAAAACCATTTAAAAAAAATTACGAATTATTGAGTTTTCATTTTTTTTTTTAAAATAATTTACGCGTTTTTCGAAAATTAGCGAAATCAAAAGCTATCGAATTAGTTTAATTATTTTAAGTTAAATGAAAGCATCAAGCAGAATTCAAGACACGTACCCCTTTTATAAATTACGTTTCGTTGAAAGTATAAGCAGCTTATTCCATCTGTTAAATCATAATTCAAAGCACAGAATACGACGTAGATGAAAAACAAGTGGCTAGATACTTGAAGAGAAATCATTTCCTAGGTTATTATAAAAACTCCAATGGAATTTTGAAACACGGTATGAACGATGATACTACAATTCATCCTTCATTTGTTGATATTACCATTGAATTTTTTATGCAAGCAAGTATTTAAAAAAGTGGCTGAAAACAATTTCCAAATTGAGTAAGTTGCATTGCATTGAAATATTAATATAATATATTTGTCAGATGTTAGAACTTTAGAACATGAACAATGAACGATGCGTCGTTGCGGATGATTTGCAGTAGACAATAAAATCTGTGGGCATGGCACAGATTCGCATATCCAGTTCAAGCGAAAAACTAATTATTTTAAAGAGAAGCCTGATATGCTTTCAATTATGACGACTAGAACAATTCTTTTACTTCTTGACAAAACAATGCTTTTGTCGTAGACAAAGTCTTTTGATAAAAACACAGATAAACTGGCGCAGAAAGCATATCTACTTTTGAAGAACTACATCAGTACATTTTAGACTTTTTTAAAATATTTGAATAAAAGAGGAGCATCAAGCATTAGCAAATTGGCAGTAGCGAAGATGCGACATGTTCAGAATAAAGATGCGATATATTCAGATGCACGAGAGAGAATGCGGCATTTTCAAGATTAAAGTTGAGTTTGGAATGACTTAGTTGTTGTTCAGATTTGTTCCATTGGCTAATTTTAACTTTTCATTCCCAAATATGAAATTATTACGTTGAGTTTAAAATCATGAGAGGAACATTAATTTTGAAATCACACAGTTTAGAAAGTTATAATATAAACAGTTACCAATTTTAGGACAGAAAAAGGAAATAAACAAATTAAAAAGGAGACTTAAAGAGCTATTGCAGATATGTTATCAATATTCTAACTAATTAACATTGTATGTTAGAAAATACATATGTGTAGGCAAATCAAAATACTAACTTTAATTTTCAGTAGCTCCTGAACTCTTCTTTTCAATTTCAGTATTCACTCTTTCTGCTCTAAAAACAATAATTGCTTATAATAAACCCCTATAAACTACATCATTTCAAAATAAATAACCGCCATCATATGACTTCTACATAACGCTGCGACGTAAATGGTTTTGCGAATTGAAACTTAGTTAGACAATAATAATTTTAGAGCTTCATTAATTTGCCAAACAAATGATATCGAAATCGAAACTAGCTCACTCTGGATTAAAAATTTCTTTCCGACCATCCTGCACTTTATTTCTGCTTCTGCTGATAAGAAGACCTGGTAAGCTTGCACTTTTTAAAAATGTAAGAAATTTTGTAACAGGTTTGTTTACTGCGGTTCATTTTATTTTGTGCTGGCTTATAGAAATGTTTTGTTAACAAGAATAAAAGGAATCTTATTTAAACCTACCACGACTGAAAGCTGCTTCTTTATGAATCCACAACATATCATCATGACTTCAAGCATTTCTACAGCGTGCTTCAGTATCTGTCTCCATCAACCTTCCAAATTATTACATATTTAGGATAAATCTATCTTAGCGTACCTTACTTCGTTATACGAGATATATTATTCAACATATTATATGAGACATATTATACCAGACACGTTATTCATCACAAAGTTAACTATGCACTGTACTTTGGAGTTGCATCGATGACAAGAATATCGCAGTACAGTGAAACGCGACAACGATTACGAGGCTAACCTGGAACACGAGGAAGGAATGCTTAGCAGTTAGCTGATCTTTAAGGAAGAAAGTATGATAATTTGTATGTTGGCGATGTCATTTGTGAATGTTCTTACACAAGTTTGCTCTAAAAATATTGTAACTGTTATTTTGACTACAAACATGAATAAGTACTATGCATGCTTACATAATATTGCATTTAATTCTTATGAATTTTTTGTTCCAAAATGGCTTCAACACAAAGCAAGATTGTAAAAAAGGAAGACAAGGAGCAACAGAAAACAAGGTACGGCATGGACAACAAAAGATGGCACGCTTATTCCGTGCACAAGTGTTCACGGTGTTGTGAAAAACGTGTTTGAGAGAAATGAACTGTCTATAAACCGGCCAAATACTTCTCTGTTCTATAGAGCACAGTGAAACACAGTGATAGTGACAAAGACGATATGAGATTTGGAAAAATAAGACGATGACTCTTGTGCCATTTTGACTTTCAGTGGAATGCTAAATAAAATTAGTGAAATTCAATTGGATTTGGTTTGACTGCCAATCGAATTCGACATTCGTGCGAAATTTCCGTAAGTCAATATTCTGAAATTGATGATATTATTTTACATCAGAACAAGCAACTGAGAGATATTTGAAAATTTGTCTCTTAATACTTTAAAATATTTTCTTAGAATTAGCTTAATTACAAAGATCCTATACTGAAAGTCATGTGAGATCTAAAATTTGCATATTTGTTCTCAAAACGCAACAAGAAATACTGAAACCTCTTTGAAAAGTTAATAAAAAAATTGTAAATTTAAAGCAGTTAACAATTTTGGCACAGTAAAATGTTATTCTAAGCATGACTGAATCAAGGATAGAGAATTTTACACGCAAGGCAATCCAAGGAAACCTGGGGAGAATTAATAAAATATTGTATAAAATAATAAAAGCTCTACAGTAATAAAAAGAATAATAATCGAAGTGAATAACAGTAATCTAAAACTGGATGTTACCAAACTTTAAACAAAATTTTATTAATCATATAGTGATATTTCGTTCAGTGATGTGAAAATAAAAGGAAGTTGAAAATGGTGGTACAGTTTTCAAGCATCAGTACAACTTTTGGCTTCGAACGCAGAAACTTTTTCCGCCTACAGAGCCAACAAAGCTACTCGTGAGATTTTCTATGACTTCTACGAATAATTTTGGGTATGCTATGATAAAATAGAAGAAACAGTCAATCCGCAAGGCTCCTCTTTGGCTACATCTAGGTCTTTGTGTACTGAGAATAATCACGCGCTTCAACCACTAGCCCCACATGCCCTATTGATAACATTTTGCATGGATCTGATTTAACCCTACTGCATAAAAATACGTTTGCTTCTAGCCAGAAACATGTGCTAGACGTGAAGGTAACATTTTATTCATTTTCCTTATCAAGCAGCGACTTCGGCCGAAGGTGTAACTAATTGTCACGTGTTTCTTCAGCTGAAAAGAATAAGTTTCAGAGGAAGAAAATTAATGACTTACATGCTATCGGTAATTAGAGCTATCATTCCAGTAAAATTGTAGCTTTCAATGATTGCTTCTATTTACGATGTTTCCACAAGCTTTGCCAGTATCTCAATTTATCTGAAGTAATCGTCTTCATATACAACGTATGAAAAATTGCTAACGACAGTGATACGTAGGGTGACAGTTTATAGAAAGAGACTAAATTACAATACCATGAAACTATAGCCCCTATCTTCGCGAAAATTATTGCTGAAAATAATGGAGGATATATTGTAGTGCTTTTCAGATAGCTTTTATTGTCACAGTGACATCTAATATTGATGTTTCAATAAATGGCGAGCGTGTACTTTTAAGTGCCTGTTTTCTAAATCTTTCTTCATAAGCTTTAAAATTCGCGAAAGAGACTCCTAATTAGGGACACTTTAAATTTTAATAGTCCTGCATTTTTAAATATGGATATGTAAACGCTGTAAAGATATTTCAACTTTAAAGATGTATTTTTTTCAGAATACAGAACGGCATATGCATGCGAAGGCGGCCAGCTTCACATAAGCTGCGAAGAAGGCTATCTCATTCATCTCATCCGTGCCAATTATGGACGTTTCAGCATCAGTATCTGCAACGAACACGGTAGCTTGGACTGGAGTGTCGATTGCTCATCTCATCGCTCTTACTATGTTATTTACGAACGGTAGGTTTTGAGAATCCTATTTAGAGCATGAAAGAGCGCGCATTTTTAAAATACTAGTTTAATTTAAAAATTATTTTTGTACTATCACCTTTATAACTGAATGATGGTAGCTAACAATCTGTTTCATTGGGATGCTCTAGAAAGTAAATTTATTATACAGAAATTTTTACTCGTATATATATTAGAATTTCCTATTTTGTTATATGTCTTAATGTAACATATTTACTTTTCAAATTGTACTAATTTACAGATTTTTATTGCAAACCGCGTAATTCCAGATGTGACCCCTAATCCAAGCTTCATTCATATGAATATGTGGTGGCAGAGAGCGTGAATTCTTTAGTTGTAGGCTATACATTTTGTTCACTTTAAAGAATCCCATCTAATATTAAAAAGAACTACTTCTTAATGTAACATATTTACTTTTCAAATTGTACTAATTTACAGATTTTTATTGCAAACCGCGTAATTCCAGATGTGACCCCTAATCCAAGCTTCATTCATATGAATATGTGGTGGCAGAGAGCGTGAATTCTTTAGTTGTAGGCTATACATTTTGTTCACTTTAAAGAATCCCATCTAATATTAAAAAGAACTACTTCTCTGAAGGCAATTTATATATATATATATATATATATATATACTACCAGTTTTCATCGAAA
>KK120529.1:463810-497429 GCA_000611955.2 Stegodyphus mimosarum | reverse complement strand
CTCAACCGTTGGTGAGCTTGGCGACTGCAACGGCGCGAACGGGTTCTTTGCCGAAGCGCCAACTTTGCGGAAGTGCTTTCTATTGTTAAAAAAAAAATCAGACGAAATTTCGACCAAATTTCCGCAAAGGATCCGCTAAATATAAAAACCACCAAAAATGGCGATAATAGTTCAAAACTGGTAACCCGTTGAATTCGTTTGTCCCCGGCTGCGTTTTGCCACTAGCTAGCGGTGCGCGTCAGTACAGAATGAGGTGGTGAAAATACCGCGATTGAAAATACGGCGGATGGGATGATGATAATTGATAACACGGCTGTTTAGAAGAATTAAATCAGTTGATATGCAGCAAATGAAGAAATGTGTTATAAAAAAACATTCTCAAAATCAGAACTTAAGCATGCTACATATAAATCTTTGCATTCGTAAATTATAAGTATTTTGTTTAATACTTATATGTATTATTCTTTGTTGTTTAAATTTTATTTCCCTGTGGAAATCATATTCAGAATAAAGATATATGATTTATAGATTCTGATTTTTTCTATGATTAGTAGTGATTTGAAATACTTGCTTTTTTCATATAAATAGATTTAGTGATATACATGCTTGAGGAGTTAAATGAAAATTTCTAATTAAATATGCATATAATTTACAAGGTATATTTTTAATTATGCAGTTTTACATGCATATGGATTTTAAATGTAATAAAATTGATTACAATTAATTAAAAATTAATGAATAGTTAATTACAACATGCGTTACGCGCGCATTTTCAAAGTTGTAAAAATGTCGTTCGCGCGTTGACTACTGACAAGGTTTGCTGAAGGTTGGAGTCTATGTGTATGGGATGTGATTGGACGCTGTTTGCAGACTCTGCCCCTGCCTCGTTCAGAAGACGAACTGTGGCAAATGATTGAAAGGGAATGGAGAGCCATCCCTCAGGACACCATCTGCACTCTTATTGACTCTATGCCTAGACGTGTTTCTTCATGCATCACTGTCCATGGTGGTCCTATGTCCTGCTGAGCCGACACCATTCTCACTCTGTATTCTGACTATCATTTGAAATAAAGATCACTTATTGCTGCTTGCTATCTCTTTTTTCCAAATTTCATCACTTTCTGACCACTCCTTCTTGCTGTTGAATTTTCAATGTCGAGCAGTGTATATAAAAAGCTGACAGTAGTATTAAACTTCATAAATGTGATAGTTCTAAATAAATAATCATTTTTATTGGCCTCAGTTTTTCATAATAAATTAAAAGTAGATTGAAAGTAAATCTTGTAATTTATTCATTTATTTTTTAGTTTCCAGAATTAAAACCATTGATTTTGAGAGGTTTCTCCAATCTTGGAGATGTAGAAAAGGCATATGAAGCAGTATTAAAGGTAAGTTATAGAACTCTTTTTGCTATGAAAATTCTGATTGATGATAAAGAATGTCATTTTTGCCATGTAAATGCTTTTTCCATTTTATAAAAACTCTCAGTTAAGGAAAAAATTCAAAAAGTAAATAGTGGCATTTTTATTTTATAGAAATTATGTAAAATCAAAAGAATTTTATTGTATGAAATGTATGATAGTCATAACAAAAACTCTTACGATGACAAGCTCTTAGAGAAGACCATAAATGAGCAATATTTCAGAGAATGTAAATAAATATCAATATCAAGCAGTAACTACATTTGTGTTTTCCACGATGTACACCTCCACATTTAATCAGAACCATCTGAAATTGTACGATTATCTTAAGAAATGTTTCATTCCACATTTTAATGAATGTATAAAGTATACAAAGCCGAAGGTAAAAGTCACATGTGCTTTGATTGAACTGAGAATGATTCACCATTAGAAAAGATATTGAGGTTATAGTAACTGTAGATTTGGATAAAACTGAAAAATTTTTCATCTAGTTCATGTGAGGTTTATTACATCTGATGCTAAATACTTTCTTGTACACTGGTGAAAGAAGTTAAGAGAATTTTCATATTTGATCTACAGACAGACTTTAATAAAATGTGGTTTAAACATATGTTTATATAATACAAACAAAATAAACATTCAACAGTTATAATAGACACACATGTTCGTGTGTAACACTCATGAGTGTCTGAAGGTCTGAAACAGCGGTTGCAGAAGACACAAAAGAAATGGATCAATAGGGGTATGGTCCCCTCATACAGCAATGCATGCCTCGCAGCGTAATGTCATACTGGAAATAAGGCAGTTTATAAGGGCCTGTGGCAATTGATCCCACTCATTCAGCAATGCTGTTTTCAGTTCCTGAATGGTTCTCAGAGGGAGGTTACGAGTTGCAATATCCCTCCCCAGAGTGTCCCAAACATGCTCTACAGCGTTGAGGTCGTTATACCTCGCACCAGTCACAGAGCCTCTGTCAAAGACGTGAAGAGGTGTGCGGCCATCTAACATGATGCCTGCCCAGACCATTACACCATTACCGCCATAATTGTTGATTTCGAGGACATTGGAGGGTAGGTAGCGGGTCCCTGGCTCTTTCCATATGAAAGTACAGGGAGAATCGGTGTTTAGGCTAAAACGGGACTCATTGGTGAACAGAACGGTCGCTCATTGCTCCATACTCCAATCACTATGCTGCTTGCACCATGCTAATCGGACTCTCCTGTTCGTAGACATGAGCGGGATGGAAACAGCTGGTCTTCTGCCAAAAAACTCTCTCTCATTCAGTCTTTTGGAAAGAGTCACCCTTGCTACACAGGTTCCTGTGGCTGCATACAGGTCCCGAGAGAGCTGAGAAGCTGTAACCCCTCTGTTACACCTCGCTAAAATGGTCAAACAGCGACCTTCTCTGGCCGTCATGGCTCTTGAACGACCTTGCTGCCCAGGCTTTCTCTTAATGGATGGAACTGTTTCCATAGGTTACATAGGATGCTGGGCATTAAATTAAACTCTCTGCATATCTGAACTTGCAATTGGCCTGCCTCTAGCCTCCCCACAATTTTCCACCTAATTCCATCATGTAAACGTTAGTGGTTACTCATTTTTACTGTTCCGATGTGAGTTTAACTGATTGCTGCAAGATAACATCAAGAAATTTGCCGAGTTGTGCTAGCGAACGCAATTCTTCCTACCCTCCATGCACTTATATAGCCTGTTTTTCTGCTGGCTCTGCCTTACACACACATGTACGCTTATGTATTTGCCGTACAAGATTTGCATTTTTATGTAGAAGCAGTGGTTTTTCCTTCAGTTAAGTTCTTTTCATGCAATTCAATAAAATATGCAAATTCTCTTCATTTATTTCCCCAGTGTATTTATAGGAAAAAGCACCACTTCATGAGTATGAATATTGCTCCTCATTTTCTGCTCATAGGCAAAAAAATGTTTTAAGACTGAAATCAGATTTTTAAACATTTTTTTTTATCTTCTTGTATTTTAATAATGTTAAAGAATTTTAATCTTCCGTAGAATAGAATTGATAAGCATTGATGACTTTAACAATAAAGGAAAAATTACTATCTTATTTTAATGCATGTATTATTTTCTTCTTGTTTTAATTGTAGCTAAACTAAGCAGAACAGTTATTCAAGATGAAACACATAATATATATAACACAATAAAATTATCTGCAATAGCACATAATAAAATTATCTGCAAGATAATCCTGGTTCTTTAAATACCAAAGAGTTTTGACATTTTGTTCAATTTGTTGTCATGATCAGTGGAAATGAGCATTATGCTGTCATGAAATTCTAAAAAATATAACAGCAAATTGATTTACTCACTTTCAGTTCACTTAGCTCTCATTTCAGTGTAATCTTATGTTGATAGTGAGACGCAATACTTATATAATTTTTTTTCTTTAATTTATGAAGAAACAACTCTTTTATTCATTTTTACTAAAAGTTGTTTTATTGTAAGACTAACTTTTTTACAAAGCATATTCAAGATTTACATATATTTCTAAAATACCAGATTCTTAAGCAGATGCAAGTACTTTTTCCTTCCAAAATTTAGTATTTGTTGAATGTTAAATCAATCATTTGTACTTATAATCATGAATGAATAGAAATTGACATTCATTATTTTATTTCCACCTGATTCTACAACTTTATTTTAAAGTTATTTATATTTTTAATCTATTTAAATGTTTATTTCTCAGTAGGGCCAGTAAAGGTTCAGTAGAACAGAAGATATAGAACTTTTTTTTTTCAGTGTACATAAACTGATATTAAAAATGTACTCAGTTAAAAAAATTAAATGCAAAACATACATAAAGCACAATTAAGAGGTGTAAACAAAACCAAGCTGTCAAAAACTAGCAGCAACCATAGAAAAAAATTGCCACACTGGGCAATCGCAAAATAATGTTATATTAAACATTAACCATTATTTTAATATAATCGGATAGACAGCAGAAATTTCGTAGCCAGTAGTCATTTTTCGATATTATTGTAATGTATTATAATAATTCCTATAAAAAAATTAATACTTTTCTGAATTCTGTTTTTTATTAAACATCACGTACATATATGAGTAATTCTGATGCCTCAATTTAGCACAGTCACGGTTTCACCAAGTTATTTAATGAAGATGCTCTGTAAAGTATAATTATTTGTTAAAATGAACATTATGAAACTCAAGGTTAGATTTCAGGTATGGCATGAATATTTGAAAGTTCTCTTTAAGAAACTGGTGCTAGAATATCTGGGTTACAATATTCTTCATTCCATTCCCAATGTTATTCTCGGCCAAAATCTGAATGAAGTCCTTCTGTGAACACAAGGTATATAAAGCCTTTCATGAATAATGGGCACACTGTTTGACCCTACATTTGATTACTCATAAGAATGTCCCCAGTGGTGGGCTTCAAATAATTTTAACATTTGGTTCACTGCCTAGACAGGAAGTAGTTATCTTTAATTAACTAAACAGGAATAAAATACATATAATAAAATTTAATTTTAACAAGCAATTTGGTGAACTAAAAAAAAATTTTTTTTCCAGAATTGTATGAACCAGATGAATCTCATGACTAAATGTTTTGGTGTACAATTGATAGAATAATACTTAACAAAAGCAATTAGGAATGTAATCTTTTCATACTATAAAGAATATATATACAAATTGGGAAATATTATAATCTAAGAGGTATGGTAGGGTAATATTATATATATATATATAT
The DNA here is from genome assembly GCA_000611955.2 of Stegodyphus mimosarum. NCBI lineage: Eukaryota > Metazoa > Arthropoda > Arachnida > Araneae > Eresidae > Stegodyphus > Stegodyphus mimosarum. The sequence continues at coordinate 492,266 of KK120529.1, read as the reverse complement.
ATGTATAAGGTGTGTTCAAAAAGTTTGGTGATTGGTCTCATAATTAAAAAACCGCGCCAGTTAGGATCTTGCACTCACGCAGACGCAGTGAGAGAAATGTCATCTAGAACCATCTAACGGCCATTTTATGACAGATAAGAGGAAGCGCACGCTATGAGCAGTTTAACACAGTCAGTGTGAGAAAGATTGTCAGTGTGACATGGAGCAATGCATAAAGTTTTGCTTCAAGTTAGGCAAAATGGTGATGGAGATGCATGACATGTTAGTGAAAGTTTTTGGTCAGGAAGCAGTGAGTAAAAAGTGTGTTTATGAGTGGTTTAAACGCTTTACAGATGGAAAGGAGGATTTCAAAGATGAGCTGCGGTCGGGGCACCCTACAACAAGCACAACTCCAGACAATGTGGAACGAGATCGACGACTACCTTTAAGAATGATAGCTGACGAATTGCAGATAAGCCTAGACAGTGCGAGCCCCATTGTGCACAAACATTTCCATGAAACGTAAGATATGCGCCCGGTTTGTACCGCACTCGCTGTCAGGCGAGCAAAAGCAATACCGGATGGAAACCTTTGGAGATTTTATCGACATGTGTGACCGGAATCCGCAATTCTTGGAAACAATAATTACAGGGGACGAGTCGTGGTGCTATCAGTACGATCCGGAGACCAAGCGGCAATCCATGGCATGGTGTTCAACGTCGTCACCCCCTCCCAAAAAAAGTCGTTTGACACAATCCAGGATCAAGACGTTGTTGATCGTCTTTTTCGACAGTAAGGGTTTGATCCATCATGAATTTGTACCCATAGCTACAACCGTCAATGCGGAATACTACGAGGGGGTTTTGAAACGGCTGCTGCTACGCATACGCCGGATTCGGCCACAGTACCGGAATGGACAGTGGAATCTGTTCCATGACAACGCCCCGCCGCACACTGCGATCCGTGTAACCCAATTCCTCGACAGGCACCAGGTTCCAGTTTTGGATCACCCTCCATATTCTCCAGATCTGGCTCCTGCAGACTTTTTCCTGTTTCCCCGCCTCAAAGGAGTTCTGAAAGGCCAACACTTTTCCGACATTACTGAGATCCAATAACGTGTGACAACGGTGCTTCGAGCCACACGAAAAAAGCGTTTGCAGACAGTTTCCAACAACTGTACACCCGATGTCAAAAGTGTATTGTTGCTAATGGCAAATACTTTGAAGGCCAGTAAAGCTATTTTGCTTGTTTCTCATTTCCTTTTTTTTTTATGGTAAAATTCACCGAACTTTTCGAACACATCTTGTATATATATCCTACTTTATATTTGTGTTAGAAAATGAAAATTCAAAATGTATTTGAATATCAAAAATTATGAAAATAATTTTTTCTTTTATTCCTTAGAGTGATGGACTTCCTCGTACAAAGCTTCTTGCAGAACAGCACTGTAATAAAGCACTGAGTCATATTTCTATATTAGCTGATTCTATAGAAAAAAGAGCTCTAGTAGCTGTGATTGAAAAAGTCTTAGAAAGAAGCAAATAATATAATAATTGGATTTCCTTTATTATTATGCCACTGACAATGCAAGATGATCTGATTCACTTTTAATGCAAAGTAACAGGCATTCTTTGTGGAGAGAAAAAGAGTTCACTACAATGCCTTACAGACAATGTATAAATATTTTAGATGTGCTTCTGTAAAGTTGTGACAGAATCATGGATTAAAGCCTTGTGGACTAAATTATCCCAAGACTGCCACAATAAACACTTCAGAAAAATTTTTCTTTTGAAGTTATGTTCCTGAAATGTGTTTTAACCACAAGTGCAAGTTTAATTTCCCAATTAAAATTTATTATATGTGTAAATACAAAAACTTACATTCTACATTTTATTTTTAAGGTGTACATAAAAATAGCCAATCATAAACGGGTAGTTATGCTGAAAATAATGTTACTAAATGAGAACTATATGAAATGTTTGACTTTGATCAATCACCTTTAAACATGAAATGTTAAGTTAGCAATTTTTCTTTTCATAGAAAAAATGTTATTCTTAATGCATTCATAGGGAATAAATTTGTTTACAGCTATAATTTTTTAAACTTAATATATTCATAGTATTTTAAGCACTGTGTAAAGAAATTTACGTATTATTTTGTACCATATGACCATATATTTTTTTGACATAATTTTGCAGGATTTAAGTACAATGAAATGAATGAAAAGGTTACTTATTTCATACAATTTTAAATTATATACACTTAATGCTGGGGAAATTTTTATCATTTCGATTGTCTTTCAACAACATTCGCCTCTAATAATATATAAGTTAACATTTATCATTGTGAATTCTAGTAATGAGTATTCTGTCATTAGCTGAAAACAATTCAAATTCTGAAGTAAATACATTTTATTCTAAAAGATCATTCTTGAAGCATACTGTATGTAAATAATGCAACGCTTTTGTATGAAAATTAGTTCAGAGTATTTGTTATATAGAAATATATATTTCTATATAACAATATATATATATAGAATATAGAGAGAGAGAGAAATATATATTTCTCTATATATATGATATATTCTTATATATATATGTCTTAAATCATGTTATTATCAAATATTTTGCAAGTGCCTTTTGATACCAAATAGAAAAAAAAAAATTAATTCCTATCTTTTTGTTCTTCACTAAATGGATTACAAAGAATGTGCTCTCCCTTCCCAGCTTTCATAAAATGTAATTTAATATGTCTAAGTATTGAAATGTTTGTACTTTAAAATTTTATTTTAGAAGAGAAAATTCTTGCTATGTAATAATTATTTCATACTATGCTTTTAAATACTATAAATGCATGATATGTTTAAAAATCTCACTGCAAACATATACTATTGACAAATGTCCTTTATAAACTGTTTTAAAAGACTTTATTTCATCAGTGAAATATATACAAGAAAATCTTAAAATATTAAAAATTTCAAAATATGTTGCATAAAATCATGTATGTACATTAAGATTCTTGTCAAATATTATAGTTGCCAAAATTTGTTAAACAGAAATTTTTAATTTATAGACATTTTTAATCACATTTGTACAGAAGTTTTTTTGAAATGAAATTGCTTTTTAATTTAAATATATTTCCAGTGGGAAAAACTTTTTTAAATAAAAATTCAGATTCTATGATTGTTTTATTCTAATGCAATGAAAATCTAAATATGGTAATTTTAATATATTGTTGTCTAACATGTTTTGTTAAATAATCATAATTTGATTTTTATATCTGTGTAGTCATAAATATTCATTAAATATAATTTATATAAAATTATTTCCATATTTTCTTTCTTTCTTTAAAAGTTTCAATTCACAATTTTTAATAAAATATGATTTTGTTTAGAATATTATTACATTCAGATGATTCGTGCTGAATGGGTATCAAAAAAATAATTAATCTGCAGAAGGACAGAAACACAAGTAATAAAATCCAGTTCCTTCAAGAAATGATGAAAATTTTCTTGATAAGTAGTTTAAACATGTACTGAAAATTAAGGGAGGGGAGTGTTTGGGGGGGGCTGTTGTTGTTTGTTTAGTGATAATGATGGTTACAAAAATCTGATTAGTTAACATATACTAAAAATATCTGTCGTTTAAATATATTAAAGTTCTAAATTGTTTGTTTGTTTTTATTCTTAAGAAATACAATCATTTTTATAAAAACAGAATGAAATAATATTTCAGACACACATTCTATGCATACCAAGAATTGCAATTCTATGCGAACAAGACGTGATAGTTTTTTTAAAAAATATCCAAATTAATTAAAATACTGCATCCCAGGATCAGACAGATTTCAAAATTGATAAATTACACAAGCAAAGGCAACATAAGCACTTGTTTTTCTACAGCAGACCATCAGAACTATGTAAAGAGTTAATACATTGAATATCTTTCTGCAGCCTCGGATTCAATTAATGGTTGCAAGTGACAAAAAAAAATCTTCAGATGTGGATTTATATTACAAACCTTTGGATGTATTTTTTTACCTTTAATCCACATTAAGTACCTTCCAGGGAATACAGAAAAAATGTTTTTTACTATTATCCAGTAATCAACAGCAAGAGATGTCATTTTCTGTGAAATAAAATAGGTATATCAAAAGAGAATCTGAAATAGTACAGTCCAGACTTTTGTGCAATTTTCTCTTGCAATAAAAATACAAAATTTAAAATGGAAGATAGTTCATGCATACATAAAAATGATCTATTTGTTGAAATTGTTTTAAAAAGTTACGTATATAGATAACTGGGTTCTGAGAATTAAAATATATTCTCAGTAACAAAAAGTCAGTATTCATTTCAGGTTTCCTAAGAATGTGGAAACTGATTTTTGAAAAAAAATTAAATATATAAATAAATTTGAAAAATAATACTTCAAAATTAAACTGAATTTGAAAAATATTGCTGCAGAATTTCGAACTATCATTGCACAAATATTAAGAACAAGCTTGAAGACAGATGAGTAGGAAAAGTCATTGATAAACATATCTCCAACATTCTGTTGCACCCCAACCACATTTTTCACACAGGATTGGCAGGTGAGGCCTTCGAAATTGTCTGTAAGCAGCTGTTTTTGTTCTTGGAAATGTATAGTCTTCTCCTTTATACCTGAAAAATATTATAATATTCAAACCTTCATTTAGATATTTCCTGTTTGCAATTTATGTACAATAAAAGTTTTATAACTGCTGAATTCTGAACACTTAGCCACTGAATTTCTAGAACTACTAAGTAGAGGGCAGAGAAACCAAACCAGCAGCAAAGTGGATAAGGCTCTTAAATTATAGCTCTTTGCTATGCAGCTAAAAAGGGTACGAGGAAGGGAAAGTCTTTTTCTGGGGGCACAGTTAAGGGTAGTGACAAAGGGGTTTAAACCATTCTATCTCCTGGGATGATCTCAGTCAAAGTTAGGATGAAACCCTCATCTCCCCTTTAATATAATAATTCGATTCAGTGCCTTATTTCATCATTTACTCATGTAAGCATATTATTCCTTAGTGATTTGTTCTTTTAAATAATGCAGAACTATGTCTTTTGTATGGTTAAGTGGCAGTTGCAGCAGCTCTTCTTTTCTTATAACTTACTTTTGTACATTAATAGATTATGGCAATGTTTCCCAAATCTTTTAAGTTTCATGACATGCATATTTCATAATTGCAGTTTGTCACATCAACATACATATAGTTGCTCTGAAAAAAAAAGAAGAGGGTGGGAAGATTCTTAGACAGGAGTGATAAATTCTGCCAAATTGGCTAAAACTACAATTTAAACCATGGGGGTTAGAAAGGAAATGAAGTGGCTACAAGAAACTCTTACAGTACCAATGGCTAAAGCCCCTCACTCCCTTTTATCAGTATAAACTGCTATTAACAGGTTACTAATCTGAGTGTTTATCACTGTTTTAAACATACTAATAAAACGAAATACTATTTTGTAGGTAAAATTGTTTTAACTTATCACAATTAAATTTTATAAGTTTGCAATAAGTTATTAATAACTGCCTTTAAATAGCAATGATAGGCATGTGGATATGATTTCAAAACAATTCGTTCTGTACCATTTAAATATGGATGGATAATTCGAGCGGCAAAAGCAAAATCAAAATTGCATTCATATATATAACAATAATAAAAATGATGGTAAACATAATAGTTTCTTTAAAACATTAAATTACATTAAAATTATGACTGTTTATATTCAAAAACGTGCCAGACATTTCTTCTATTCTGTTATCACTCATCCTAACAACTCAACTGCATCAGCTCTCTTAGATGTTGTCCATTTCCCAGAGAAAAACACAAATATCCATCTGACATTCTCCATCCTTAACATCTGTTGCCCATACTTGACTCTTCAGTTCACTGATTTGAACCTTTTCCAGCAATTCACCTTATTCGTGACTGATGGCGGCCACTTGATTTACACCTTCGTCTTTTTGTCCATATTAATTATTTTGTTCTGCCGATGCTCTTTACCAGATGCAGAGTAAAAGGAAGCAATGCTTTCTGAAACTCTAATTCATATATGAAAAGAAGAGAGAATGGTGAAGAACAGAAATTAATGTATATTACGCATGAAGTAAAGTGAAGCGCCATTAAGAAGGTAATCACCACAACTTGGTTGGCAAACCTCGTGATTTTTTTTGCCAGTAAATTAAAAGAACTGAAATAACAAAAACACGCATTTTTTAAAACTGCATCAATACCAAACAACGCTTTGCTACCATCTTACAAACGTGGCTTACAGAATCGCGAAACGTGAAGAGGTTATCACATCTAGTGACGGTCCCTGCTAGACGGGACTTTTCTGAGAAACGAGAGTCTAGTAAAACCGGTTTAAACGGGAGGATTCCTGAAAAAAAAAATAGGCCCGCTGGAAGGGAAGTCCTATGCTATGGAAACAATGTATCGACTACGCGGGATTATTTGAAAAATGTTTCGGCTGAAGCTCTGTCCCGGGTAGAGATCAACCAATCAGACGAAGATTCTGGTTCTTAAGGATCACATAATTCCAGTCTGAGCAATAATCGATTACTGTTTGGCGTTCAAGTCTTAGTAGTAAGTGAAAATGGTAACCTAGCTACGTGCGGTTTTTGAGAACTGTCCCTTTCGACGTCCAGTCGCGCGTAGCGAAAACATATGTGATAGCGGTTTAAGTAGCGTCATATCACCCCAGAAGAACTCTACCGGCTGCTGTACATTTGGTGATCATCATGGTTGGTGAGTCCGCTGAGAAGCTGCTTTAAAAATTGCTCCCTTTGTCCAATAACGCAATTAGTCGGAGATTTCAACATACGGCGGAAGATATCAACGATCTATTAAAAAATTAAAGGAGTAGAAATTTGAACTGAAGCTAGATGAAGAATGCTCATTTTATATGCTATGTAACGGTCTATAAATGGAGAACTTTTGTTTTGTAAAAATATGGCTGAAGGAGCGAAAGCTCAGGACTTCTTCCAAGAGTCTTGATACATTCATGCTTTGAGGATTACAGGCACTTATTCGAAGAAAATTACCAAATGCACTATGGACCCATTGCAGCGCTTGCGGCAAAGAATCTGAGTTCTGCACTGAATAAGATGTTGGAATGTGTGGCGAATGTGGTAAATTTTATAAAATCTCATCCGCTGAAAGAAACGTTTTAAAAAAAAGCTGTGTGATGATATGTCAGCCGAATACTCGTGTTTCTTGCACTGCAGCAGTGCACTTCGTGTTAATGTTTTATCACGTACTTGCGGCAAGAAATTCTTATTTTCCTTCACAAGGAAGGATGAAGATGCAGACGATCTTGCACATGCCGATTTTTTAATAAAACTGGCATATTTACCTGACATTTTTGACAAGCTGAACTCTTTATCTCTCTCTGCAGGGGAAAAAAAACATGCACCTTTTGAAGTCAAAGGAAAATAACTCAAACTATGAAGAAGAAAATCGAATGAAGATGCATGCAAAGTTTGTTTTTAATACTACAGCAATTTTTAACGGCTAATGAACATGACCTTTCTCAAGATATAAAAACCATGTTTCAAGGACACTTATCACAGCTGATTACCTGGTTAGAGAAATAATTTCAAAATGAAAATTTCGAAAGGTCTGCGTTGATTCATGACCCATTGCACATTATACTCCGTCTGAATTTACATCTGCTGAAGCGGAGAATCTTACCGAGCTGTCTAAATTTTGGCAGCGCGGAACTGACAGAATTTTTTATTTCAATAAAAGATAAATTTCCCTTCTCCTAAGCGACAAAGCTCAGCGAGTTTTCATTCCATCTTCATACTTCTGCGGATCACTAAAGCAAGTATAAAGCAAAAATCAAAGTGAAAAAGGAAATGAGTGTGGCCGTGTCCAGTTTAATTCCGCGATATAAGAAAATATCCAATGATCTGCATTAGGGCAGGAAGCCACAGAAAATTTTCAATTGAAAAAGTGCCTCGACTTGAAAAAGTTTGAAAACCACTGCGCTAGGTCATGTACTGATGATACATCCGCTCTAAACTATTTCAGTATTACTGGTCTGAAGTTAGAAGGTGTACCAAACCGGATGTACACATATTTCTACCGGATGGAAGTAAGCAATTTTTTTAATTTGACATTTTGTTTCGAATTTATAAATCCTGTAATTCTTTATCATTCATTTGAAATTTCATCATAATCAATGAGGGAAACAGTGACATCGGGTATTCTTAATGGATCTGTACTATATTTTCACTTCTGCTAATGTGGCATACATTGATAAAAAACAGATATATTTTGCAGTTGTCGCATTCGCCTTGGTGATGCTCTTTCTCTCTTTTGTACGAAAGCAAATTGTAAGGGTAATGAAGGGTGATCCGCAAAAGTTTGAAATCCAGCTTCTATAACACATATTTGAAATATTTCATTCAATGCACTGCGATCGAAATACGTCATCTGCGAGGAGCATAAAATTGCGTTTTCGAGGGCAAGCCTGCAAATTTCGCTGTGGTACTGAGATAAAAAATCTCGGATAGCCAATTTGTAATAATGACCTCCAGGCATCATTTGTCAGAAGAACTGTAGGCATCATTGTCAGCAGCTAGAGATTATCTTTCCACGTGGAACGGGGAATGCTCAGGCCTATATAGATGACATCCTTGATGCTCATGTGCGCCCTTATGCGGAGGCAATAGCTGATGATGGCGAGCTATTGGGAGACTAAAGGCATAGCAAAGTCAGACAGAAGTGGCCAGATGTCTAAATGCGAATCCTTCTGTGGTTCACAGACTTTGCCAACAATTTCTAACCACAGATATTCGGCATCGAGGAAGTTCAGCGAAGGATGACCAACAGCTACGAAGAGTGACGATGACCGATATTTGCTGTTATAGGCACGAATGAATGGAACCGCAACTCCGACTCATCTCAGAGCCTCCCTTGCTACAGTCACCAGATGTTTGATGTCAACCAAGCGTAGAAGGCTTCACGAAGCAGGTCTGCACGTGAAGCGACTAGCCATTTGCGCACCGCTCACGTCATAGATGGGAATGTTTGAGGTGGGCACTTCAATATGTCCACTGGGACGGCTGATCAATGGAGACTGGGACGGCTGACCAATGGAGAACTGAATGTTGTTCTCTTTACGGATAGGTTCAGATTTAGCCTCCAAAGCGGTAGTAGGCATTATTTGATTTGGATAGAGCCTGGTCCCCGTTATCATCCATCAAACATCTGTGGAAGAGATGCATACAGAAGAAGCAGTGTCTGTATTTGGGGTGCTATCTCTCTGTGTGGACACACAGACCTCCATATCTTTCCACGTGGAACGGGGAATGATCAGGCTTATAGAGATGACATCCTTGATGCTCATGAACGCCCTTATGCCGGGGCAATAGCTGATGATTTCCTGCTACAGGACGACAACGCTAGACCGCACAGGGCTCGCATCGTGGATGAATATTTTCAGCAGCAAACAATTCCGCGCAAAAAGTGGTTAGATCGATCACCGGATCTGAATCCTATCAAGCATGGAAGGCTAGGAAGACGTATAGTTCCTCTCACTCCTCCTCTTCAGACCGTTGCCACGCTTGTAAATGCTTTGCAAGAGCAATGGCTCTCACTTCATACAGAACTGATAGACCTCAAAACTGACAGCATCAAACATCGCTGCATGTGCTGTATTGCTTCTAGGAGAGATCATACTCCATACAGAAGGCAATTTTCCTATACCAAACTGGTATATCTTAATTTTCTTCTTTTTATACTTATGCTAATTTCTATAACACAGTAATTGTCTGGTAATTTCTTTTACGTACCTTACTATCTGTTGTATACTGTGAGTCCGTTTCATTAAATTCTATATGTAACTTTTTAAGTAGTGGTCATTTTTGTTATTTTTCCTTAATTAATGAACCAGTGTATTTCTAATAACTCAGGGTCATAATACTGTGTTTTGGGGGCAGGGGGGACTGTCACTTATTTTATTTCTTTTTTTTTTTGTATAAAATGCTATAGATTTCCATGCTGTATTTTCAAACTGTTGGAATATTGCACTAATAACCCAATCAGATGCACACGTGAATAGTGACAAAGGAAAATCTGAACTGTGATAACTTAAAAAAGCTATATATGCTAAATCCTGTTTCCATTTTTCAAAATATAGCTTCATCGGTCCATTTATCTTTTATCCTTTTCTAAGCATCCTTTAGGTATTCACGAAGTACTGCTTGAAAGCTAGCAGCATCTATCAGAAACAATCAGTAAATAAAGCATCTCTCGGAAAGTTCGCAGCTCATGGATAGTCTCTGGTAATTTATAGTTCAATACTGTTTCGCCTCTTTCAAGCAGAGCACAGATCCTTCCAGTGTTGTAAGATATCCTGAAAATTTTAATTTATCAGCACGCATGATCCACTTAGAAATGTTAATTCTCAAGCTCTATTTGGAAACAAGTTTCAAATGATCTAGGCTTTCTTCTGAAGAAGAAAACGCAATTAATACGTCATCTAAATAAGGAAAAATAAGGTAAAAGCCTTGAAATACTTGATTATAATTCTTTGAAAAGTAACTTGCATTTTGCAGTACAAAGCTCATTACATTGAACTCACAGAGATCAATTATTTGGAAATATGATTTGAAAAGATAAATTTAGAAATTTTTTTTTCTTTTAAATGTGCTTAAAATCAGCAGAATGAGATCAGAATCATCAGGATACTTTAATAGACCCTTGAAAAGGCGCTGTTGCAAAGGAGCTGTTCAAATACATTTTATTATTCTTGTAAATATTTTCACGATGTGTCCGAATGGCAATATTCTACCACATAAAGCTTCCTGGTGGATAATACCGTGATACGATATAATTTGGTAATGATATACCTTTCTTGTACAGAGCAATAAATCCAATAATATTACCAACCACTGCTGGTGTGATAATATTATTGGATGGCAGTTGCTCCAGCATGCTGGAGTATACTGGGGTGCTGGTAATGTTGAATTACTGGTGCACCAGTGCACAGATTATTGCCATCAGCTTGTGCAAAAGGCATATTTATCGAATTTATGTATGCTGTAAATATGTTGTAGATATCTTCACTCGTCCACTGTTAATATTTTCAGTAAAGCTTCTTTCACAACAAAATTGCAAAATGCCAGTCTCACTATAACAACAAACTGTGCAGTGCCTGATATATCTGTAGACTCGTCAAACTGTAGTGAGAGCCATTCGCTTATTTCCAAGTCACGGTTTAACTGATTCTGCATGCCTTTAAAAATGCCATGTATTCTTCTTATGATGGCGTTGCTTGACAACTGCCAAACCTGGTATTATTGATATAATCCCATGTTTATTATAAAATCAATCAAATAAGCAATCCGCAGGATTGAAAATGCTTCTTTTTATAATTCACTATCATGTAAAGGGTTTTTCTTCTTTCTGAGCACGTGCGAAATTTGGAGAGAAGTTTTTACATTTTACCACTAGCTTATTGAAAGCTAATTGTTAGGCAAACAGGTTTGAGTTTAGCTGATTTAGTTTCTTTTTTCTTACTTCAGAATTAAGTGAATAGGTTGTATTAAAAGAGGCACAAATTTCCTGAAAGTTCTACACCCACTCAATGGCGGGCACAAGTTTTCATAAACGTTGGCAACTGCTAAGAACGGAAGCGATGGTCACTTTATTATGGTGGCACCTAATAGCTGAGCTACCGTTACCTCCTATGAAGGAAGAGACATACTACATCTTCTCCGGATTCGAACCCAGGCCCTTCGGTACGCAGTCAGAGTCACTAACAACTTTCCCGTCTTAGCGGCAATTCTCTGAAAGTTACGTTCAACATTATGTTTTTTCAGCGTGCAATACTACTAACGAGACACTGTGATTCTTCTTAATCAGTATTAAAATTAGTCCTTTGTCTTTTACTTCAATCACTGATTTGGGGATTCGAATAATAAAATACATAAAAGCAATGAGGTAGAAGACACCAACAATAAAGTAGGAGACACTAAAAATAAGAGCATATAACTTGCAACAAATACAAAAATATAACATAGCATTTAGGGGTATGCCCATTAAATAAGGCTTCCCCTTCGTACATGTCACTACAGTACAGAACATGTAATTACTTTGAGATATGGTGCAGTCTATTGGTATACAGTACAGTAGCAGAGGGAAGCATTAAAAATATTTTTAATGCATGTATATTTGGCATTTTTTTAAATTTTTAACAAATAACCAGGACAAAATTACACACTTTCTGGGAACCTTCAGACTGGGACAATTTCGGTCAAACCGAGACTTCCGTCAAGCCCACTTAAAATGATAAAACACAAAACAAACAATTATAAACAAAACAATTTTTCAATTAAATGCGTTTGTATTTCTCTAATTAATTACTAACTATAAAACATTTTACATAACATTTTACTGAAAATATAAATATTACTTCCTTGTACGCAGTACAGAAAGTACTGTAATCACGAAAAATTCCGGGTACCATATTTCAACGAAAAGCCGTATTTCAACGTATTTGCCTTGTCGCGAAGTGAGAAGTGAATTAATTGAATGAGAAATATACCTCTGATGAAATAAGTTTAAACGAAACGCACGGGGAAAGGCGTATAATTTAAGATTCCGCACAAGCAAGTCATGTAGTCATTAGATTTTCTTTTTTATCGTCGTCGCATAACAGCGGGCGGAATGTCGTCCGTAAGACATGTCCAGTAAGGGCGTGAATCACCTGGTCTCAGTAATAAGTTTCTCTATAATGAAGGAAAAGCGATAGTTTCGCTTCTCTATCACATTGTAGCATTTTTTTTAATGAAGAAAATCGCCCTATTAATATATTTTTAATCATTCTTGTCTTAAAAGGGAAATGACGAGTCTGTTTTATAAGCTACGAAAAATTCAAAATTTTGTAAAAAATACATCTTTAGATGTTGAAATTTTAAAATCGAAAATGTAAAAAAAAAAAAAAAAAAAAAAAAAAAACTATATTCAATAATCTTTCAAAAATCAGAAATGAATCAGACATAAAAATTTGATACAAATTTTACTTATGAGATCGCTCTATCCAATGATACAAATTGTAAATTTCTAAGATTTTTAATTTGTTCTTTGAAGGAAGATCTATGCAAAAAATCGTTAAAACTCTAAATTTAAAAAAAAAATTCTAAATCGAATTTTTAAAAAAATCAGTTCCCCGCTTTGCATTATCAGTTACAAACACTGTGTGTATAAAATTTTAATACTCGATAGCTTATCAAGTACTTTAAAAATCGATGGCACACTTCTGGTCATAGCGCCACCATGAATGAACTAAATAAAAGTTTCTAACAATTAAAATTCAACATGCGATATCGAACGATATACATCGGCTACTAGTTAATTGATTACAGTAAAACGCATGAGGTATATCTGCCCTAAGAGGAATGCCTTCATTGAGAAATTTCTAGGAAAATTAGTATGTTTTCTCGTTACTCATACGGGAAAAGTCAATTAATTTGTTCGGCACCAAACCCCGAGTGAACTGCCAGTGTTACGGTATGTTTTCCAATGGGTCACTATTGGTCCCGAGTTTTCCAATAAGTATAAATAACGTATATTAATTTTTCAAAAATTAATGCATACTATGTACAGTTTTTCATTTCGGTTCATTTTCATACATAAATGGTTTGAATAATTTATAAATATAGATTCTCAACATTAGATTAAATAATATTAAAATATTTACATAGAAAATTCGTTAATTGCGCTTTTTTGGTTCGTCACCCAGATATTCTGCTTTCCCACGTGAAAAAAATGTTCCAATTTTATTATCACAGCCGGTATAATCCTGCCATCAAAGCAATATATTTTCCTAATTTAACACACGCTGAAAAGAAAAGGATTTTCTTCTTCGATTAACTCTATTTTCATATAAAGATATTGTTACGGACTATTTAACTATTTTATTAGTTAGCTATTTATTTAGAATTGTAATTAAAACTGTTTTATTTTCCCGTGCAATGCACAGCGTGACGAAATTTAAGAGAAACTACGCCGGAAAAGTAAAAATAACAAGAGCGGTGCATTTAATACTTAATAGATATCTAATAATTGTTTTTGATATTCAGAAAAATCGAGAAAATACCCGAATGATATCGGGAATGATTAAAAAGCTTATATAAAAGCTGTAGGAAAACATCTCAACACAGTTGCTGTTCTTTTAAGCGAACTGTTGTTTACTTAGTGCTGTTATTGATTGTAGCGAATTGGCTGTGAGATCGAATTAGTTTCTCTGTATTTTGAATTTGAGTTCTGTTTATATTCTAGTAATTTAAAAATATAACTGCCGTGAGATATTGTGATATTACACGAATATCTCTAAGGAAATATTTCGGCATTTTGTTTTATTTCTTGTGAAAAGAATAAACTTTATTAACTTTCATCGACTTGTGCATTCAAACCATTACGAAACCGTACGCACGTAAAAATATAAAATACACGTATGTTATGTATCTAAAAAGGATGAAATTCATTCACATATCCGTACTTCTCATTTCATGATTTTCAGCACTTTAATTTTTAAAATCAGATTTTATACTATTTTATTCTGTCATATTTTCAACACCTTCGATTTGCGGAAACTGATATCATATCAAGCTTCCGAATAGCATTCATTATAATTGCAGTGAAATAATAAAATTTAATGGCCCCAGCCTTAATTTGAAAGATTTTAATTCCTCAATATTTCATTCACACGCAATAATACGTATTAACGGAATTGGCATAAACGCAAAAATTTATTCTCTCCAGAAACGTCGCATCGTTTATTTTCCGAACAATATCTCAGTCCTTTCAGCAAAAACTCAAAAAATCGCAAGATCTACGAAACCAACAAGCATTCCAAGTCTAAAAGGCTGCAAAACTGCTATCATGAGAATCAGTCAAGATCAAAGATTCCGAACATTGAACTTGTGACAGGTTCAAGGAGAAGCCCTCTTTTACAGATTGGCGTGTTCAAGGAGAAGCCCTCTTTTACAGATTGGCGTAAAGAAACCATCCAAAACGCGAAGAAGTTCGAAAAGTTTAAAAGATTAAGTCATTATAAGATAAAACTCATACTGGATTCAAAGCATTCGAACTCCTCACTGAATCCTTCACAGGGCTTGAGTTCAAAAAGAAGGAATGAAGTGTAACTATCCAAATATAGGCAATTGCTTTATCAGAGTCGCTTAATTTAATGATGAAGGCATAAATAAAAGAGACTCTCGGCCTTTCTCATTAATAATAAAACTGACTTTACGTTCATCAACGAAATTCATCTCAGACCATGTGACAAATTTCGCCTTCATGGCTTTCGAATTTAATCAGAAGACCGACTTCACTACTGTGGCGAAAAACATCAAATCGACGCCTTTTGCTCTCCAAGGAATTCCTAGTATAGAAGCAACGACAGCTATTATTTAGAGCCGCGTTCATGAACCGTATCATTTCATCTCGGTCAACAGTCTGGCCGTAATAAAACAACAGATGTAGATTTAGACATCTTTATTAATTCAAGTTTCTCAACAATTTTAGCGGTGCTAAAAGTTCGATTTAAAAGCTAAAAGTCCTACGGTTAATGCGAAAGAAAGAACATTAAATAATTATGCAATCAATCATGGAGTTAACATCATCGGACCAACCGCGCCCACACATGTTCGCCATGTTCTCACCATATCACGACGCAAGTTCTTCAGAAGTCTTTGACTTAGTATTAACAAAACATTTATCAAAAATTCCCTATTTTAGACTTACAAATAAACTGTCTTCCGCCCTCTGTCAGGACATTTTTTTTTCTATGATCATGGAACCTCAAAAGAATCCTACTTCAGAAATGTAACTGGGTGAAACTTCACAATAATATCATCATTCGTATTTAATGCTAAGTGAAATACTTCATTACAACTGATGTGAAGGCACCATCCATTTGCTTAACGAGATCATAAGTGAAACCTCAGAACGGTCGACAAAAGTTGTTGCCAAGTAAGTTCACTACTCCTTACCTCATCCTTAACAAAATCAAGGAAAAGAAAATAATATGAAAAAAATGGTGCAGAATTCTCGAAAAGTAAGTCCGAAAGATTTCATATTTTATTACAGAATATTGATCCAACTCCTGAGACAACCTGCTAAAGAATCTGGATTTAAATGCTGTATCACCAAATCCATCAAGACTTCACCCAATTTAATATCATACTTACCGATAACACCACAACAATAGGGCTAAGTTTCCAGAGAGTAGGCAAAAATTTTAACCAATTAATGCCTACAGCACAACGCACGTTCCAAGTCTCAGACATCCTGCTAGGGTATGGCGAAAACTGCCGTCAGCATGTGCCTGATTGTCAAGAATAGCATCGTCTTTTCAAATTATTATTATCTTCAAACTATGCCATTCTGCTTGTAGCATTATTATATTTTTTATATGTACGATAAAAACAACTGAGTTCACAATACAAGTGGAGATGAGCACCCTTGACTAGTGGTTACATTAGTGGTTAGAAAGAGAATAAGACAAATGCTTCTCAGTCTAATGTGAAATAACAGGCACAAAGACAGTCATACCCTGTTACAGGGCGAAAACCCGCGACTGCCGATATGCGACAGATGCTCGGAATAACAATGTAAGTATTAACATCTAAATCGATATTGTTTGGATACTTTGTAATACATCTTCTATGTTAACATGTATTTATTCTTTTACACTGACTTAAATGATACGAACATAAGGATTAACAACTAGCTAATAAAATCGTAACACTAAATAAAAGGCACGTACGTACCAGCATATAGCCATATCAGCAAGTTCTTCAAATTGCGGTATGGTGAACTTTGGTTCGTTTAGCGCAAGGCAATCTTGACACTTCATCTTCCAACGGTACTCGAACCTTTGATCTTTGAGATTTACTCTTATCCATGAAAAATTGGACATCCATGTCCGATGACAGTGGAAACAGCAATATTCACCTCGGTTATACACAACCTGACAAGCGTTATTTTGTTTAATATCTTGGGGCCGCAACTGGTGCGCCTGCATTCTTCTGTAGATAACTGCACTCAAGTTCTCCTTTTCTAATATGGTTCCTGCCATTTTCTGGTTGTAAATTCAATTTCTGGAATAAAACATAGGACTTAAAACAGTCGTTTCCTCCTTACAAATTTGGTTACATTAGCGACAGAAGCGACGCTCACAAATTTATTTACAGAAACTTATACACTTTGATTGCTTTAAACTGATAACAATTATCAAATAAAAAATTATCAAATCAAAACTATCAGTCCGGTGTGGAGTTAAAGGCCGTTGGGAAAACGATGCATGTCTGTTCCTCTACCTGCTGATTAGATAAACAAATTCACGGTTTTTCAAAGCTCGCAATATTGGTTACATTTATTTTGTGAAGTGAAACAATAAATTTATACCTGTTTAAATCGCCAATCTACCAAACTTAAATATTTGTATATTAAAATCATGCACAAATTATATTTTACTGATAATTCTGTGTTCTGTAGCTTTCCAATAAGTAATATTTTAAATTTTATTATGCTTCATATTTTACTAATTACGTATTCAGGTGACTTCCATCTTTCTTTCCCAATTATTTCCTTCTTTTTCCAGCGTAAGTGAATTCCTTTTGCCAAAAGGTTTCATGAGACCGGCATAAAGATTGAAACGTGTAAATAGCCAAATTTACATGCCTCAAAGTTTTACTAAGCGAATATGCTAGCACAGACTGAGAACGTTGGTGCTTAAAATCAGCATTATTACACCACATCGCAGTAGCCACTGGACTGTCAAATTTTTGTTTACGGTATACAGTGGAACCTCGAATAAATCACCAACATCTTGCTTCAAGAAATCTAAAAAAAAAAAACGCCTCTAATGACGGACGGTGCCTCGAATTATGAAAACTCAAGTCGGCAACATATCATTCTCAAAGGTGTTTTGGGGTAATCTGTGTCACATAGGTTCCACTTGGAGACTTGTGGAGCCAAGACCAGGAGTCACTCGGAGACTTGTGGGAACATCATTTTAAGATTTTCTGTTGCTTCACTCTCATTAACCAAGCCTGACAGCAAATGACTTTGTAGAGACGTTAGGTTATTTCGAAGCAGAAGACATGAAAAATGTTCAGTGACTTCGGTGGGACTCGTACCTCGGACCTCTCGAATACGCACAGAGTGTGCTGGCCATTACACCACGAAGGCATGCTAAGAAGGCGGGAGAAATATCTTATAACTTGAGGACCACGGAGGAAATTATGGCCAGATTGAGTTGGAAGCAAATTTGGAGCACTCTGACTTTTTCTTTTTTATCTATTATGATATTTTTATCTGCACGCAAAAACTATGGGCTAGAAATTTAATAATCCAAGATATGGATAAGTTACTAGAGAACTATAAAAATGAGATCCGCATGAAAGAACAAACAAATTCAGAAGCAGCAACAAATGGCGATTGCGGAAGAAATGTCTTCAGAAGAAGTAGAAGAAAGAAATATGATTCTAGTTCTCTCAGTCATGAAATGTGTGTAAAATGGGGTATGACGCAATATTTTCACGTAATGATATCACCCTGATAAAGCAGTAGCAAGCTAAAGCGTAAACAATTTCAATAACACTGCCATATTTTTATTTTAAAATATTTTAAAACGTTGGCAACAACAAATAACATTGGATAAATTTTGAGAGAAACAGAGGCTCAGTATCAAGCAGAGTACAGTGGGGCTCAGAGACAAGGCAAAAATAAAAGAAGATCCCTCCTGAAGACAGTTGGTTTTACGGAAGAAATTTCACATCCAAACAATAACACCTTCCTCATTATTTTCCCTGTGTGCAATTTACTTTCCTTTGTACAAGTACTGTAAAATTAAATTTAGTTTTCGTCTGTCTTATCTGTTTAATATTGTATTTATTTTTCTTGTTTCTATTTAATGATTTTCACTAGTTTTGGGTTTTGAACTTAAGCACAAAGTCTATTTTAAAGTTTAAATTAACTGTTGTCTAGGATACAGCAACGAATTAATCCATTTTATATTACTTCCTAAAGGTAACACTATTTAGGTTTCAGAACATTTCGGCTGACAAACGGCTCTCGAGAACGAATTAAATTCGTGAACCGAGGTTTCACAGCATTCCCGTTCAATTTATTTAATAATCATATATAAAGTCATATTACCGATTCGGTGACTTATGGCCTTGAATTTTTACGTATAAGTAGAAGTGATACAAATAATCACCTTATCAGCAATCGGAAAAAAATTTTTGTATTAATAAAAATAACAGAAGCTATTACAAATACTTCAACGACAATGTCTAAAACTGACAGAAGCTATTACAAATACTTCAACGACAATGTCTAAAACACTTCATAGAATTTACACTCAGCGTCACTTTTGACATCCTAATGCGATTTATAATGCAGAAATGAGGTGGTAAAAAGGCGTAGTCTACTACGTTGTTATAAAGATTAAGTCTTACAATGCCCGAAACAGATGTTCTGCTCCCTAGTATTAAGAAATTTTGAGCATATTAAGATTTGCCATCTGCTATTTGATTGATTGATTCTGGTAATCTCAGAAACATTATTGAAGACTAATAAAGAATCCTTTATTCGTTCTACACTCCCAAGACGCAAATTTTACGTTAAACAATGAAATTGTTATTTCACTGAAGATCAGAACAGCTAACTTTAGTAATGCATACATATCTGTTGTATTTAATCCAAAAGTTAAGTTTCTGTCTAAAAATAGTATTCTTGTTACCATAAAAAAAAAAGAGACTTACCGTAAAAATGGAAGTTGAAAAGAAAAGCTGTGGAAATTCACGTTAAAAAAAGCCTTAAAAGCGTGAATTAATCAAATGTTCGAAAGCTACACTACCGGCATAATGAAACAATATCGACGATCGGTAACGTGGACGACGAACACACGTACTATATCTGATAACATGCACAATGCAAACCAAAACTTTTTCCTGGCGCCTTTTTTTTTTTTTTTTTCTCCGTAAGCAAATCGGGTCATCTCGTTGTTGACCTTGAGTTCCCTTTTGAAAGCATGGAATTGAAGTATGCACGCGATCAATTATGTAGCCGGTGCTTAATCGTACATGTTTGGAACGGGTATTCTTGAATTAGTGTAATACTTATATGATCAATTAGTAGTCAGTTTTTAATTTACACAGAGGCATTTTAAAAAACGAGTTATGTTTACAAAGCGATAAAAATTTGACTATTCTTTGAATAGTCAAATTTTTAAACTGAGTCTTTCCTAACCCTTCCAATCCCGGGTCCAGCCAAGTTTGCTCTTATATAAATGTGGTCGCCTGAGAGAAGTAACGTTCGATACCAATTTTAATACATGTTCTAAGAAATATTTTCATTTCCAAAAACTTGTCTACTTTTCAAGACGATTTGTGAATTTTGTATTTGTATATATGTAAATAATTTTAAAAGAAATAATATGCGAAATTGTAGTATTTTTGTACATAATGTAAAGATGTATTTTGTACATAATGTAACATGAAATGCTTGAAAGAGATGGAGCTCTGCCAAAACAATAAGATTACAGGGAAGATCTATTTACCATTGACGTAAATGGCTATCTCGTTTTAAATTGACGAAATACTACCAAGCCAGCGACTAATTTTTGTCCCCAAATTCGTCTAGAAATCGCCAAACTTGTGGGTAATTTGGCGACATTTTGGTCCGGTCCCTGTGTAATGTAATGGTACTGTAAATGAATAACTGTAAATTATCCTTATATGTAACTTAAACCGTATCCGGACCTCATATGCCTTCCAATAATTTCTAGAAGTGGATGGTATTAAAGGTTCCTTGGTGGCCGGGAAAAAACTGAGAAGAGCGGGGAGAGTATTAATTTCGCAGCTGTTTAGTTCAGAGCTGAAGTCAGAGTATTGAGAAGTCTTCACGGGATCTGCGCCATTTCAGATGCGCTTTGCATTGCGCTGTGTTTAACGTTCTTAGTAGTTTGAAGTGTAACTGCTGATTATACTCTGTGATATTAAGAAGAGCTGTATGGTTATTTTTGTGGAAAATTCTAGATCTGTGAAGTGTTTCTTTTGGTAAAATATATTTTATCAAGTTATCATCGATTCCGTGTGCATTTAATCCATTGCGAATTCGTACGCACGCAACAATACAAATACTTATGTAAATGCGATTACTTGTAAAAGGCATCGTCATTTGCATTTCGGTTTCAAACCAATTTTGAAATAAACTGGGATTTGATCGCTTGAAAGAAATGGGAAACTTGAATCAAGAAGCACATGTAGTCTTTGAGTTCTGCTTAATGGAGGAATAATATAAAACCTGTCAGATCGCGGAAATAATATCTGAGATCCAGAACGAAATATAATAATAAAAGAACTGTAACATTATCTAGCTATGGATTTATGAAAATTTCTGGAAGACAGACACCGCGATTCTGGTTATGTATGGGGTCGTCTCAGAGTGATGATTATTCGATGATTATGCATGCTTCTAAGGAACAGTGTCACTTTTGAAGGTGGTCGCAATGGAATGTGTTAGTGTAATTCCCGTCAATTCGTCTTAAAATGTTGTGAATCTGCGAAATAAAATGCGAAAAAACAACCGAAATATTGTTACGAAATTCCCACCCGCGGTAAGATAACTTCCCCCGCAAGGTGGATTTAGGGTTGCCATATTGAGCGCGAAATCGCCCAATTGGCGACAAAATTGGCGATATGCCATGGATGGAGAGATAACATTCTGGAACGAATTCTTACCAGTTTGTCCCAGAATGTTCTCGAAGACAGGCCAAAAGCTATATAAACCCTGCATGTACGCGGAGTAGCAGCTTAGTGTCGAGTTGGTTGTCGAATGTATCGCTAGTTGGTGCAGCGTTGAGGCTATCAGTGCGTCGCGAGTTGTAGCGAGGAGAGTCTCGAGAGTACGTTGAGTTCCAAGAACGACCGAACCGAGTCGGGAAACGTACTCTAGTGCGTTGCTGTGAAGTTGTCTTCATCTTATAGCCTGATAGCCTGAAGGTTGTGTTCCTTTGGTGTCCTGTCATACAGCTTTGGAGGGCGCTGTGTGCGTTCGGATGGCCAGTGGCAGGCCGGGTGCTAAATGTGTAAGACGCAGAAGGGATTTATGCCTAATAATATATCTTCCAACTATTTAAATTTGTTACATATTCTTGTAAATAAATTTTGTTGTTTTAAAAAGCCTCTTTAATGCACCTTTAGAAACATGGAACCATTAGATGCAAAATTGGTGCATCATGACCGCGAATGTGGAATATCGGAAGTAATTGGTCATTATTAAATTATAATTCTGAGAAGTTTGGATACTTTATTTGGCCTTTGGATACGTAACACGTTTCTGTATACCGTACTGTGGAGGTAAGATCTTTTGAATTTACAAATTCTGAGTTAATCTGGATAAGCTTTCGAAAAGAATTGAAAAGGGAAGTAACGTTCGTACTAGCGTTACTAAACTATTTAAAAGCAAGCTCGATGAAGCTGCTGGAGACATTAGTTCATTGTCAGAAGAACTAGACTATTAGAAACGGAAGAACAGATTTTGAAAAGCCATGATTTAGAGGTGGAAGCACTTATAAATGATCTGGAAAAGTGAGTGAATTAAAAGATTCTGAAGAATACGATGACAAAATGTAGTCTGCTAAATTTAAACTAAAGAGCAAAATTAAAGAATTAAAAGCAGAAAATGTTCAGCTTATTCCTTCAGTTTTTAGCACGTCTAGTGTTTCAGAAAACACCGTTAGGGCTTTAAAATTAAAAGAGTTAGAAATTTCGTGATTCTGGCATATTCATGGAATTCTTTGATAGTGTTTTGAATAGCGCAATCGGTTCAAACATTTCACTCACAAAAAATTGAAAAATTTCAGTATTTGAAATCCCTTCTTTCTGATCCAGCATATAAATATTGTTGCGTGTTTTGATTTAAATGAGAAAAACTATGACTCACATCTTGAACTTTGAAAACAAAGATATGGTGGAACTGGTTCTATTATAAAATCTTACATGACTTAATTATTAAACTTCGGACCCATGAGAAGTTCATCTAGTGTTAGGGGTTTACGTAAATTATACGATGAAATAGAAGTTAACATAAGAAATTTGTGTTCACTAAATATAACGGAGGGTTCATATGGGTAGTTTTTGAATCCAATACGAAACGAAAACGATCTTTTCCTGAAAATTATCAAATTTGCCAAATTTATCAGAAAAACTATTCCAAGGGTAAAAATGAATCAAACGCTTCAGCGTTAAATACACAAATAAATAATGTTTGTTTGTTTATTCTGTGCTGGTCATCACGATTCCGTAAGTTGCAAAAAGTTGGATGTAGAAGAAAAAATAAATAAGTTAAAGGACTTAAGGTAGGTGCTGGTGTTGTTTTAAAAAATATCCTATGTCCCGCGAATGTAAGGCAGAAACTGCGTGTATAAAAATTGTTTAAACAAATTTCATCGTAAAAAATAACTCCGTTAATCCTACCATGAGAGGTTGTGAGAAGTAAGTGGAAAGCGAAACTGTTTTGAATGACTCACAATCTAAATCTAATAAAAATACCGGGAATATTTCTGTGTCACATGGGCTATATGTACCAAAAATAAGGCCTTTTTACAAACATGTACAGTTTTAGCTTGTTCGGAAAAAATCGGTCTGAATTAATCTTATTTTAGACAATGGCAGTCATTGAAGTTTTATTTCATCTCGATTAGTTAAAGAATTAAAATCCATGTTCTTCGAAAGGATAGCCATTTCTTTCAGAGACAAAATAGGAAGAGAGAAAGAATACGGTATCGTTTCATCGACGTTGCGCAACAGGGATCAAAGTTCGAATACGAGTTCGGTCGAAATAGTTCTGTCGTAACGGAATATATATCTAATTTGTCCTTGAAAGTTCCAGATTCTCAATGCGTTGAAGGTAAAGAAAGGGCTTACATTTGGCTTTCGCCCTTTTGCGTCTTTCATGCTCAGCGATAACCGAAATTTTCCTACTTAACCCTAGAATACTAACCCTTACATTTAGTACAGTAAAAAACAGTAGTTACAGTAAACCATGCGTAAAATTTACTCACCACATATTTAAAAAACATTTACACCATATTTTAAAAACATAATTCTTGTATATGAGTATACGTTTGAATGCTACACAAAATTTATTTATTAAACATATCTATGTAATAAAATTCAGCAAAATAAGCATACTTAGTAAATAAAAAAGGAAAACATAACAATGAAAATTACACTAACGTATTGCAACAAGTTAAACAGAATTTCTGCTGATGTTCACCGCATATTGGCTTTTTACATTTACGACAATAAGTAGTAGTATACCTTCTTTTAAAATATGGGCAAGAACAACAATATTTTCTAGGTCCTTTACAGGTATCACTTTCTTTGCATGTTGATGAGCTTGTTTCTTCTTGTATGACTTCGTATTCTTTATGAACGTTTCCATCACTTATGGCATTTTTTATTATTGAACATAGATACTTTGGCATAGTTGGAGTTTTAAGTCTATATATTTGCCATTCTGTAGTAAGCTATCGATGTAGATTTAACATATTGTTGCGAAACATTCGGCGGTTGCGCCTTTATGTAAGCTTTCCGGCATAGCACTAGGGTTGCCATAAAATAGTGTATGGTAGGGTTGCCAGATTGGCGACTTTATCGCCTATTTGGCGACCAAATAGGCGATATCCCATGGTCCAATCGGGAAGCTTCTAGAATAACTTCCTGTCGAGATATTTCTCGAAACGTGTGGAACTTGAAGAAAAGCTATATAAACCCTTGCGTTTCTGAGAGCAAGCAAATTGTGAAGTATTGTGAAGTGTTGCGAGCAGTGTGATTAGTTGTGAGAATAGCTGCTACGCGAGAGTTTTGGTGAACGGAAAGCGATCGAGATAGTGCTTTGCCGTGAAGCTAACTTTACAGTATAGCTTGACAGTGTATTGGTGATTGTTCCACGGTGTTTATTACAAGTTTAGTGTTGCCGTGAAGCTACCTTTACAGTTACAGCCTGAAGCTGTGTTGCTGATTGTTTCAGCGTATTTATTGTAGATTTTCGACGCTTTTAAAGGTAATTTTGGAACTGTGCTGTAAATAGTGATTCCTGTAAATAAATTGTGCTTTTTATTGTTCAGCATTGTGTACTCGGATCGTGTTCACCGGATACTGTACTCGGATTGTGTTCATCGTGTACTCGGATCGTGTTCATCGGATCAACTGCATCGTGTTCATCGGATACTCTCAAATCTACGAACCCGTAAAACGCAACAATATATTGCAATCTTGATAATGGCTTAGCAGAATTTTGTTTAGCGTAGAAGTTGTGTGTATACATTACATAGGAATTGATACATGCCATATTTAGCATGTTATAAAAAATGCATAAAGGCCATCTACGTGTTTTTCTTCCACAATTCATATGGTGACACATTTGATCAAAAATATCAACGACTCCTTTTGATTTGTTATAGTCACATACAACTAGAGGAGTCAAAGTTTTATCATCAATTGTTGGTTCTTGATGTGCCGATGATAAAAGCAGCTATCTACTTTAGGTTTATACGATAGTGCGATTAAATCCTTATGGAATAAAAAAAGCGAAGTTCCTGTAGCTCTTTGTTGAAATTTTATATCAACAAATTCTTCTGGAAATTTTCTTCTGTTCTTTTTTATAGTACCTATTACAGTCAACTGAACTTCATTTAGAAGTGATTGAACTAATGGTATGTTTGTAAACTAGTTATCCATAGTTATATTTCGGTGTGAATTTCTTATAGTTTTAATTAATTTTTTTAGGAAATAATCAGCAGCTGGTTGCTTATTTGAGACAGTTCCTTTACCCAAATAAGGAATTGCATCAATCATATATTTTGTAGCATTATCACATATCATCACTAATTTAATTCCATATTTATCTGGTTTGGAAGGGATATACATCCTAAATGGACCATTTCCCCTAAATCCAACGAGTTGTTCGTCTATTGTTACATATGCTCCAGGTTTGTAATTTTTTCGGCAATTCGTTAGAAACTTTTCCCAAACTTCAGAAATAGGAGCAAATTTACATTGAGTCTGACGTTCTTCTCTCGTCTCTTTACAATCAAATCTCAGACTATTTACCAAAAAATTGAATCGTTCTTTGGACATTGTTGCTAAGTGTCTATCGCCGCAATAAGAATTATCGAATAATAAGTCAGATGACAAATGATTATTCTGCATTGAAGCTGCTAAAATTATTAAACCAAAAAGTGCCTTTAGCTCAATCATGAAACAGTAGATAATGTACATTTATTTTGTAACCTATCCTTCAAACGTTGCCTTTCAATCTCTTCATTTGTATATTTCAAAATAATGTTTAAAATGTCTTCAGAGAAAAATAGCTGAAAGCAGTCTGTTGGTTGATAAGAAGGACAAGTAACTGAGGTAGGACCAGGTTGAACATGGACAGTGTTTCTTGCCGGAATTTTTGTATTTCCAATTACTCTGGTTGTTTTCCATTTAAAATCATTCTTACCAGCTACTTCTGAGTTATTCATTGTAATTAATGCAGATACTTTGTGTATAATTAAGTTTAATCATCATCTGAAGATCGAATGCATGTTTTTTTACTGTCCTTCTTCGTTTCACTTTCTTTTATATTGTTGGTTACTTCTTGATTCACATCATCTTCTAAAAACAGCGTTTCTCCTTTTTTTGGAGGCAAATAAAGTGGATCATCAAAAGGGTCATCAGATTCCCATTCTAGTATATCTTGTTCAGCTGAAGATAATTCAGAATCTTCCTCAAAAATAATTTTTAATGCTTCATCTATATCTAATCCTCGCTTTCTAGACATCTTTTACTAAAAATGAGAAAAATACAACTAAAAATACATAGATATTCATAATACTTATTATTAAGAATTAAATGACATTAATTATAATAAAATTTAATTAAAAAAATCCTTCCACTGCTAAATTAAAACAAATATTATGTAAAAAGTTTAGTCTTTTAATGCTAACCATGAGTAAATATTACATATACAAATAATCTGTTTATGCTAACCATGAGTAATATTACTTACAAAAACATTCTCTTAAAACTAAGTATGAGTAAATTTTACTCGCCATATAAAAGCAGAATTAAATTTCCTGAAAGAGAAAAAATATCTCACGTTCAGTTATAACTGCATCTTACAGACAAAAGAACGTAGCTAGCATATCTGAGCGATAGTGTGCACGGTTTAGAAGTTGCGCGCGCATTTCTTTGTTCTGTGAGTAAAATTTACTCAGGTTAGTATTCTAAGGTTAAAGCTTAAATGTACTTTCGCATCTGCTCTGTACAAAATCTCAGCTGAATATGTGTATATAGCATAATTTTGACTTACTCCTCGTCATTCATTTAATGCAAAGCAAATGGTTGTATATGTGTATGTAGCATGATTTTGACTTCATCTTCATCACTCATTTAATGCAATGCAAATGGTTGTAAATATTGTGCATATAGTCTTCCAATTTATATATATATATATTACATCTTGTCTCCAGGACTCACTTAGGCATTTCTGTCCCTGCATCGGTAAGTGAAGCACTGAAATGAAGATAACCGGTATACAGCTTGCAGTTTTGCAAGCTAGAGACGCGGCAACAACGGCAAACGGAACGGATTCGAATTCCGGCGACTGTCAGACGGAAATACGTATAGGGTGCTATTCATTTTGGGATGTTGCTTATGATGAAAAAAGTTACTGCCATAAATTATTGTTTCGGTTGGTTACTATCGGGAGTAGAAGGAAGTCATAAATTTATTAAAAATTATGAAAATATGTGTTTAGTCATGGATTCTTCTTCCATTTTGTGCGATTTGAAAAAAATGTGGGAAATAGAAGAATTTCAGCCAGGAAAACAAAACGTTTCTGAAAGGGACATTAAATTGATTGAGAAATTTGAAAACTCTCTGAATTTAATGGGGGAAGGTAAGTTTGCAGATTGATGTGGAAGGCAAACATGGGACCCGCAGTTGGGTTAAATTCTACTTAAGAGGTCGCGAAAAGGCGTTTTGATTCATTAAAGTACAAACTTAATAAAAATCCAGAAATGTATGACCAGTATGAACAGATTATATCGAATCAATTAAAATGTCAGATTGTGGGAAAATGTGTCAATGAAGATAAAAATTCAGGGTGTTATATGCCCCACAGAGCGGTGATTAGGGATGACAAGGAAACAACTCGAGTTAGAATTGAGTATGACTGTAGCAGTAAAGCTAATGAAAATACGAAATCTTTTAATGAATCTCGAGAATCGGGAGTTAATCCTTACGCAAATTTATTGACATAATTCTTAATTTTCAGGAAAATCAAGTTCTATTTTGTGGAGATTTAGAAAAAGCTTTTCTTATGATAGAGATTGCAGAGGAAGATGGAAAATTCCTTAAATTTGCGGTTTCCA
>KK120529.1:448932-459177 GCA_000611955.2 Stegodyphus mimosarum | reverse complement strand
TTTTTTTTGTTAGGATTCCGACGATTTGTTTCTCGTCGAAGATTATGTTCCACTATATATTCTGATAACGCCAAAGCTTTCAAGAAAGCAAATTGTGAATTGAAACTATAGTGGACACAGATAGATAATAATAAGTTAGAAATTTGTTTGCTTCTAAAGGTATAGTTTGGAATTTTTTAGTTGGAAAAAGTCCATGGTAGGGAAGTTTCTAGGAGAGACAGATATGCTCTTCTCTTTCTTTGAAAGAATTGGAAACTGTTTTTTCAGAAATTGAAGCTATGGTTAATCCCAGGCCTATCACGTGTGTACAACGAACCCTCAGAACCCTATCCCTTCACCCCTTCTTATTGGTTTAAAAGGTTGGTGTCTTTACCTGTAATAAAACATAAAAATGAAGATTTAAATGTTAATAGAAATACTTTGGTAAAAAAATATAAATAACAGCAAACTCTTTTGAATCATTTTTGGAACAGGCGGAGAAAGTAGTATTTATTTAATCTGAGATCAGCTTATATTTCTCCATAACCGAGTAAAATAGCTTCATTTAAAGTGAATGATATTGTTTTGATTAATGATGAGCGTTATCCTAGAAGTATGTGGATGATAGGTAACATTTTAGAGCTATATTAAGGAAGAGACGGAAAAATTCGTTCTCTTCTTATTTAAATTACTAAAGGAAAAGAAAAAAACGCTCAGTATAACTTAAGCATAATTTGGAAATTAATCCTTAATTATGTTAGTTTAATGAAGTGTAAAACCGTTGGTTTCCTATCTGTGTATTAATAGTAGTTTTAATTGTGCTTATATTTTAATAATTTTATTTAGAAGATATAATTTATTTTTGTATATCAAGTGAACTCAGCTGAGTTCAGGTGGGGAGTGTTACATATTTCCCTCGCCATTCGGCTAGAGGGCGCTGTGTACAATTCGGCTAGAGGGCGCTTCAATAGCCAGTGGCAGGCAGGGTGCTAAAGGTGTAAGACTTGGAGTTTGTTACATATTCTTGTAAATAAATTTTGATGTTGTTTCCAAAGCCTCTTTGATTCGAGAGAAATACCTTATAAGTAATAATAAAATGTACAGAGCTGCACCATATTTAATTCTTCATGAATCATTGTTTCTTATATACTATGAAGGCGTTTACAATCTGTCGCAGAGTTATGCAGTTCGCAGGCTTTTTAATTAGTTCTGCATGAATGTGCCCAGACAAGGCAGGCATAACATAGCATGAGACGCAGAATGGATTTATAAATGAGTTACTTGTTATTAATTTATAAGGTATTTCTCTCGCTTTCTTGTGTGTGGTCCATGTCAGGGAATTTATGAGGATCGCCTTACGGTAAATCCCAGCTAGAGGAGTTCCGAAGGGTTTGGGATATGCTTCTTTTTCTCGGTGAACATTACCGCAACTGATTTCTTGATTACTGATTTGAATTTTCCTTTTTGCAGTGTCTCAAGTAACTGAATGTGAGTTTGTATATGTTGCATGACGGGACTAAGAAATGCATTTTGCACCAGAATCGCTGTTCCCTAGACCTGCATTGCGAGAGTGCTGTTTGATGACTGTGGAATGTCGTTCATATAGATATTAACTAAAATGACTCGAGAAGGGACTCTGGAACACCGCCTAAGATCGTTCGACGGGTAAAATTTCAGTAGAAAAACACAAACTACAAAGTTTCTACTTATCAGGTAGAATTCAATTATGTTTATTATGCGCCCTGGTAAGCCTAGGCTCTGTATTTAGTATGTAAATACGTCCAACCAGATGCGATCCAAAGCTTTGGAAATATATGGAGTATTTGGTCACTAGTGTGAGAGTTACTGCCAGGTTACCTTGTGTTGAGAGGCGGTAGGTAGCGTGTCTGACCCCTTATAATGATTGGGTAATTTGTAAGTTTCTTACTGCATTTTAAAATCAAAACATATTTATTACAATTACGAGAAGTTCTTTACAGATATACAGGGTGTACCGTAAATATTGCTACAAACTTCTAGGCAAGGTAGGGCACATCATAAGGATTAAGAATTGCTTAGGAACCCATGCCCGGAAATGTCAGGAGTAAGTGGTAGTAGAGGTAGAAGATGGAAAAAGAAACAAAAGTGATTAATTTCAAACATTTATTGGACATGAATACAAATGGTGTACGATAGCTTGAATGTTACAACAGACGCTCGAAGTTTGCACAATCAGACGCCAAACATGCCTGACATCGACGGACCACTGATTGCCGGACATGTTCAAACACAGAGTTTCTTTGATTGTAGCAGCTGTGCAGGTGAGTCTTGCTACGAGATCCATTTCATACACAACAGGATCATGATACACGACACTTTTGATGGCCCCACAAAAAAAAACAAGGCTCTATAAATCCGGTGAGCGTGGGCACCAGGGAGCTGATCCACCACGCCCAATCCATCGATGCGGGAATAATCTGTTCAAATGGCTACTAACATCTAGTCCAAAATCAGCAGGCTCTCCATTATGTTGGAATCACATGTTACGCCTCAACATCGTCAAGCAAGCCGGGAAGAACCTGCTCCAGAAACATCAGATAATTTGCGGCATTCAACCTGAATGGTAAAAGGTACGGCCTGACTAAGCAGTCGCCGACCAAACCTGCCCACACATTAACTTTGAAACGTTATTGTGCCGCGTGGTGTCGCATACCGTGGGGGTTTTCTTGAGCCCACAAATGCTGATTGTGGTGAATGAATACGCCATCCCTATTGAATATGGACTCATCTGTTCAACATCTGGGAATGATCTGTTCAAATGGCTACGAACATCCAGTTCAAAATGAGCAGGGACCCCTTCATGTTGGAATCCCATGTTGAGCCTCACATTTGGTGGAACATCGTCAATAAATCGGGAAGCACTTGCTCCAGAAAGATCAGATAATTCGCGGCATTCAAATGGTCCGTCGGTGTCAGTCATGTTTGGCATCTGATGGTGCAAACTTTGAGCATCTGCTGTAACATTCAAGCTGTCGTACACCATTTGTATTCATGTCCAATAAATGTTTCAAATGAATCACTCTTACTTTTTTTCCCATCTTCTGCCTCTGCTACCACTTACCCCTGACATTTACCGGTATAGGTTCGTATGCAATTCTTAATCCTAAATAATGTACCCTACCTTTCGTAGAAGTTTGTCGCAACATTTACGACATACCATGTATAAATATTTCATAAATAGCCATAGATAAGTATTGAAATGAATTATAGTCCTCGTAGTGTGAGGAGTCTGCTAACGAAGGTCTCTCTAGTCGAGATCCTAAGAGCATTGTAGGTCTGTGTACTCAAGAGTTCAAAAGCCTTCTTCCTGTGTTGCTCCGATGGCGAAAATCGTCAGACTAAATTAGCCACGCCTCCTTAATTTTACAGTAGCATTTTACATCCTCTGATTTGTTATATCTGAAAAGATATCAGAAGAAAAATCAGATCATTGGTTCGTCCCCCCTCCTGAAATCGAGAGGCTTTGGCGACAGACACGGTGTAGAACGTTAAAATCTTCTGACACTAATCGTAAAGTTATATCTCTGCGATATCAAAAATATGTCGTGTGACACGTCGTAAAGACTGGGAGCAGTGACTAAATAAATCATTGATAAATGGCATTGTATTTAGTATTTGATTTGTATTTAGCGTTTGATAGTATTTGATTTGCTGAAAGTTACTTATTTTAATTATTGTTTATTTTGTTACTGTAATGTAATGTTTATTATTGCATTGATGCCGTAGTTGTAAGTTTGGCTTCCTGTCCAAGGATTGTACTGCCCGGGACGTGCAGTCCTTGGGAAAGGAACAGTGTTACGGATTTCGTATTTATTTAGAATTGTAATGAAATTGTTTTATTTTCCCGTGCAACGCAAACGATTTTTGAAGAGAGAGCTGCGTCGGAAAAGTAAAAATACAAGAGCGCGTGCATTTATTATTTAATAAATAACTATCTCGTAATTTCTGTTGCCATCTACAAAAATCGAGATATTTATAGATTTTACCAGAATGTGCTCGTAAATAATTAAAAAGCTTATAAAAGCCAAATTAAAACACCTCAGCTCAGCTGCTGTTGTTTTAAGCGAACTGTTTATTTACTTAATGCTGTTATTGATTGTAGCGAATTAGTTGTGAGATAGAATTAGTTTCTCTATTTTGAATCGAGTTGTGTTTAACGTTTGTACGAATCTCTCTGAGGAAATATTTCAGCATTTTGTTTTATTTATTGCGGAAAGAATAAATTTTATTAACTTTTTAACGACTTGTGCATTCAATCCATTATGAACCCGTACGCACGCAGCAATACCATTTCGGCGAAAAATACCTTCTTTAAAACTTATAGTGTCTTAAAGAAGCATTCCTTGTCCTCAAAGTTTTCAAAGCTTTCACCAAAAATTTACTATTTTTTGAAGTTTTAGTGCGTCCATATTCAATTCTGTATCGAACTTAAATCTCTGAAACGTATTTTTATTCCCAACAGATGTAATTCTGAAAAGAAATGCATATGCGTTATACTCTTGACATAAAGAGAGTATAATAATTAGAGAAATATTGATAAGTCTCTCTTACATGGCATTTAAAAGAAAACTGTTAGAAATTATCTAATTCAATATACTAATTTATGTATTTTATCTTAATTTACTAGCATTTGGTACTTCAAACTTATCCATGTTACATATTTTTTTAATCAGCATTGTTCAATTTATTTTTTAAAATCAAAATTGAAAAATCGATTTTTGAAAGATTAACCCGGTCTCATTTTCTTTAATTACGAACTTAATTTTGAACTGGATGTCAGAGAAAGAATAAAAATTTTGATAACTGCCGAATAATTGAAGTTCGCTTGCTTGCATGACCTAATTAGTTTCCGTTAGGATAGGCTTGAAATATCTTTCCACTGAAGTTAAAGACACAGCTGAAAACAGGCTAGCATATATTTGCTGTTATCTGTATATATAAACATTATAATTTCCAATTTATTTACGCTATACATTGGCGCAATAAAAAATTTTTTGTTGTTGGATAATAAATCTTTCTTATCATTGCTCTGCTGATGATACTGTTAGGGAAGAATTCTTTTAACAAGTTAAATAAATAAGCGTCCTTGTAAAAAAAAAAAAAAGATTGTAAAAGCCCTGAAGAGAGCTATGGCTTGCAACATATAATTTTCGTATTTATTATATTAACTGGCGCTTAAGTCATTTTTCTTTTAAATTGCGTATTTTAATATCTGGAAGAAAAACATGTCAATCCGACATTTAAAATTTGTCAGACTGATGTTCCTTTACAGAAAAACTCTTGAGTTTTTCTCTAAATCTAGAATCTACCTAGGATTACATTTCACTTAATTTTGGATTTACAAATTATTTGCGTGTGTATAAATCTAAATTTTTCTATAGGTTATCAAATAATAAACTATCGAAAATTTAATTTGACCAAATAAAATTAAATTTGCATGTAAAATGAAAGGATTTTTCATTTTTATTTTGAAAGTTATGCTGTTTACAAGATTAACTTATATTAAATATCATACCTGAATTTTAGCAATAAAAACAGTGTGCATATTATTTATTACATGTATTGAAATTTCTTCTTGTTTGCTGTGAACATGACATGCATTTACAGTTTTGAATTTATAAATAAAATTTAAAATAGAAAAAAATGTAATTTTTCATTCTTATTTTGAAATTATATGCAGTTTACAAAGTTAACTAAAATTAATATGTATCTTAATCGAATTTCGACAATGGAAATGGTATGTATGTATATGACATGTATTGACTAATGCAGTTTACAAAGTTAACTAAAATTAATATGTATCATAATCGAATTTCGACAATGGAAATGGTATGTATGTATATGACATGTATTGACTAATGCAGTTTACAAAGTTAACTAAAATTAATATGTGTCATAATCGAATTTCGACAATGGAAATGGTATGTATGTATATGACATGTATTGACTAATGCAGTTTACAAAGTTAACTAAAATTAATATGTGTCATAATCGAATTTCGACAATGGAAATGGTATGTATGTATATGACATGTATTGACTAATGCAGTTTACAAAGTTAACTAAAATTAATATGTGTCATAATCGAATTTCGACAATGGAAATGGTATGTATGTATATGACATGTATTGACTAATGCAGTTTACAAAGTTAACTAAAATTAATATGTGTCATAATCGAATTTCGACAATGGAAATGGTATGTATGTATATGACATGTATTGACTAATGCAGTTTACAAAGTTAACTAAAATTAATATGTGTCATAATCGAATTTCGACAATGGAAATGGTATGTATGTATATGACATGTATTGACTAATGCAGTTTACAAAGTTAACTAAAATTAATATGTGTCATAATCGAATTTCGACAATGGAAATGGTATGTATGTATATGACATGTATTGACTAATGCAGTTTACAAAGTTAACTAAAATTAATATGTGTCATAATCGAATTTCGACAATGGAAATGGTATGTATGTATATGACATGTATTGACTAATGCAGTTTACAAAGTTAACTAAAATTAATATGTGTCATAATCGAATTTCGAC
Organism: Stegodyphus mimosarum; assembly: GCA_000611955.2. NCBI lineage: Eukaryota > Metazoa > Arthropoda > Arachnida > Araneae > Eresidae > Stegodyphus > Stegodyphus mimosarum. The sequence goes on along the minus strand of KK120529.1, from coordinate 452,604 downwards.
AATGGAAATGGTATGTATGTATATGACATGTATTGACTAATGCAGTTTACAAAGTTAACTAAAATTAATATGTGTCATAATCGAATTTCGACAATGGAAATGGTATGTATGTATATGACATGTATTGACTAATGCAGTTTACAAAGTTAACTAAAATTAATATGTGTCATAATCGAATTTCGACAATGGAAATGGTATGTATGTATATGACATGTATTGACTAATGCAGTTTACAAAGTTAACTAAAATTAATATGTGTCATAATCGAATTTCGACAATGGAAATGGTATGTATGTATATGACATGTATTGACTAATGCAGTTTACAAAGTTAACTAAAATTAATATGTGTCATAATCGAATTTCGACAATGGAAATGGTATGTATGTATATGACATGTATTGACTAATGCAGTTTACAAAGTTAACTAAAATTAATATGTGTCATAATCGAATTTCGACAATGGAAATGGTATGTATGTATATGACATGTATTGACTAATGCAGTTTACAAAGTTAACTAAAATTAATATGTGTCATAATCGAATTTCGACAATGGAAATGGTATGTATGTATATGACATGTATTGACTAATGCAGTTTACAAAGTTAACTAAAATTAATATGTGTCATAATCGAATTTCGACAATGGAAATGGTATGTATGTATATGACATGTATTGACTAATGCAGTTTACAAAGTTAACTAAAATTAATATGTGTCATAATCGAATTTCGACAATGGAAATGGTATGTATGTATATGACATGTATTGACTAATGCAGTTTACAAAGTTAACTAAAATTAATATGTGTCATAATCGAATTTCGACAATGGAAATGGTATGTATGTATATGACATGTATTGACTAATGCAGTTTACAAAGTTAACTAAAATTAATATGTGTCATAATCGAATTTCGACAATGGAAATGGTATGTATGTATATGACATGTATTGACTAATGCAGTTTACAAAGTTAACTAAAATTAATATGTGTCATAATCGAATTTCGACAATGGAAATGGTATGTATGTATATGACATGTATTGACTAATGCAGTTTACAAAGTTAACTAAAATTAATATGTGTCATAATCGAATTTCGACAATGGAAATGGTATGTATGTATATGACATGTATTGACTAATGCAGTTTACAAAGTTAACTAAAATTAATATGTGTCATAATCGAATTTCGACAATGGAAATGGTATGTATGTATATGACATGTATTGACTAATGCAGTTTACAAAGTTAACTAAAATTAATATGTGTCATAATCGAATTTCGACAATGGAAATGGTATGTATGTATATGACATGTATTGACTAATGCAGTTTACAAAGTTAACTAAAATTAATATGTGTCATAATCGAATTTCGACAATGGAAATGGTATGTATGTATATGACATGTATTGACTAATGCAGTTTACAAAGTTAACTAAAATTAATATGTGTCATAATCGAATTTCGACAATGGAAATGGTATGTATGTATATGACATGTATTGACTAATGCAGTTTACAAAGTTAACTAAAATTAATATGTGTCATAATCGAATTTCGACAATGGAAATGGTATGTATGTATATGACATGTATTGACTAATGCAGTTTACAAAGTTAACTAAAATTAATATGTGTCATAATCGAATTTCGACAATGGAAATGGTATGTATGTATATGACATGTATTGACTAATGCAGTTTACAAAGTTAACTAAAATTAATATGTGTCATAATCGAATTTCGACAATGGAAATGGTATGTATGTATATGACATGTATTGACTAATGCAGTTTACAAAGTTAACTAAAATTAATATGTGTCATAATCGAATTTCGACAATGGAAATGGTATGTATGTATATGACATGTATTGACTAATGCAGTTTACAAAGTTAACTAAAATTAATATGTGTCATAATCGAATTTCGACAATGGAAATGGTATGTATGTATATGACATGTATTGACTAATGCAGTTTACAAAGTTAACTAAAATTAATATGTATCATAATCGAATTTCGACAATGGAAATGGTATGTATGTATATGACATGTATTGACTAATGCAGTTTACAAAGTTAACTAAAATTAATATGTGTCATAATCGAATTTCGACAATGGAAATGGTATGTATGTATATGACATGTATTGACTAATGCAGTTTACAAAGTTAACTAAAATTAATATGTATCATAATCGAATTTCGACAATGGAAATAGTATGTATGTATATGACATGTATTGACTAGTTTTGCAAAAAAGAATTACTTGCCGCCCCCGGGTGGGCTCGAACCACCAACCTTTCGGTTAACAGCCGAACGCGCTAGCCGATTGCGCCACGGAGGCCTGACAAGCAGTGCCAAAAAAAGGTATAAAAACAAAATTTCTTTTATTAACGCTATTAAGGTCAAAATGCATTGTAAAATTGTTGAATGAATTTTGCCAACAATTCTGCATCCTGATCGGAGTTGATATATATATTTTTACCAATGGACAGAATGACTAAAATAGGTGAATAATTAAATTTATTTAAAATATTAGTTTTGTTATTTTACGTAGAAAGACCGAATTTAAAAACCCAGTGAAAGCTCTTTCGACGGCTATCTCTGAAAGTGATCGATATTTCTTTATAAATTAATATCGGTATTGAACATCAATTCTCTAATGCGACCATCTCCACAGAAGACCATAATCGACTGTAATCATGGCTGGTCGAAGGCTTTGCTGAATTATTCATAAGTACCTTAATGAAAAATAATAAAGTATGCCTAAAATAATACGTAATTCTGCCTTTGACTCTAGTAAACAGCAATTAATGAAAACTAAGAACCTTTGTAAATTTGTAACGACATTGTGATCATTTGTCTCTCCTTATCCTACATCTAATATTTTCAAATTTGACGACGAATATTTAAAGCACATCTGGCTTTAAATGACGAGTAATTTAAATTAATTAATTTACTGATATAAGAAAATACCAAAAATTTGCCTCTATTTAATTTTAAATTTGCCTCTATTAAAGCGAATACTTTATTTCGCTTACATTATTTGTAAAATGAGAAAAAAATTAATGATTCTAAGGCAGACAAACAGATCATATTTATTTTAGTAGCGTCTAAATTGATTTTTATACTTTAATGTTACGCAAAAAAAAAAATTACTTATCGTAGTATGAATGTTAATTAATTTCTAAAAGAAATAAGATTGTATTTAAGAATAAAAATTCTTTCAATCTAAGAAAATTTATATTTTAAGATTATTAGAAATTTTCGTTGTCTTTAATAAATATGTGGATTTAATATTAAAAAGTTTCATTTGCATTATGAAGATTTTTAATGTAAAGATCTGACAATAGATGGCGGTACGTGAAATGACTCGTAAAATCGATTATTCACATGCTGACACGTCAACTTCCTTGTTGCATCATTCGACCTTCACGGATTCAAAGGAGCGATTTCCGGAGGAAAAGCAATGCGCACTATATTGCGCACATGCAACTGTAAATTATTACTAGTGTTGCTTTTTAAATATGTAATCCCAAGTGATTTTTTTTTCAATGAATCAAACTCGTTTTTTAATTCTAAATGTAGTATCTGCGGTTGTAAACTATATTTGGACTAAATTCTCGTATAACTTAAGTTTTCGAGAACATTTTTTTTTTTTTTTTTAAATT
>KK120529.1:404734-443403 GCA_000611955.2 Stegodyphus mimosarum | reverse complement strand
AGGATTCAGTATATTTTTCTTTATATATATATATATATATATATACAGCGTATAAAAATACAATAAAAACACATGAAGCAATTTTCATTTTTAAGTTTCGCGTGTATCTGACTGCAATTCATCATTTCATTTTCAAGTTTGTTTGCACTATTTGATGTCAAATAAGAAAGAGAAACAAATGCATGAAATGTAATTGGTCTTATCTGAAATAATGAAATCTATTTCTCAAAATCTTAAAGCAAAATGTTAAGGGTCTCATATTTTTCACATGGTTTTATCTAAATACTCCAGAAATGAATAAATAAATAAAGGAAATAATAAATAAATAAAAGTCTGAAATGTTTCAGATTTTAAATTACGTCAAAGGGGCCTTTTTTTACATTTTGTGTCTTACCTTCATTTATTAAATATCATGTTTTTCCCAATTAAACCATAAAATTCAATTCAACACCAATATAAAAAAATATTTAAAAGAGCACAACCTTAGAATTTCCGATACATAGTCTCGCGCGCTGGAGATTCCCCCCCTCGTACAATGTTGCCATTGCTCGCTTTGAAATCGTTGAGTTTGTTAATAAAAAATTCGTTGAAGTGTTACAAAATATGAAATAGATAATAAAACAAATTCCAAATTTCAAATTTGGGCTTCCAGATGCCCATATTCGGGTGAAGACGTATGTTATTTAAAATTAGATGGTTCTAGGTAGCGTTGTTTTATCACAGTGCGAGAAACATACATACATTTATGCAGATTCTTCATTATTTAATTTCTTTAAATATAATAGAAGGTTCTAATATTTGGTGGCAACAATTTAAAAAGTAATTCTCCGTTTATAGCGAATTAACGCAAAATGCCAAAACGAAATTAATAGCCCCCCTGGGCTAACGCTCTTTGGGCTAATTAATTTGTTACTCTCAATGTAAGATAATCACAGTTTTAGTGTGCTTTCGAAAGCTGTAATTTTTTTTTTTAATACTTGTAATTGCTGAGTTTGATTATAGCGATTCGTGTTCTTTTCATTTAAGCAGTCAGTCTTATCCATTAAATATGTTAAACTGCTAAACCTATATTTTATTTTGAAATTCAGTATTCCACGGCACTCGTCTGTTCGCTTGCTTTTCAGTTATGCGACTTGGACAGCAGCAATCGGCTTTGAGATCGGAATTTGCGGGCTGGACATTCCTGTCTTAACAAAGATTTGCATTCCTTACTGTTCACATGCTGTTAAAGACGAGCTTGCAAAATAGATGTCATTCACTTCCAAGCAGTAATTTGACTTACTTCTGTTAACGGCAATGCTAGATTATAGTGAGGTACATGAGGTACTTAACTAAGGTGAACGAATAGATGGTGCCCTAGTCAGCTGCGAAATGTAATCTAGAAATTCATTTAAAAAAATGTTTCTTCAGGTGTAAGGAGAAAATTACAAATTATCAGCGTAAAGCAAGACTGCTTAAGGAAAATATTAAAAGGCAAAAAAAAAAAAAATTCTTTGAATAGCAGCGGTAATAGCAGATGATGTTATGGTAATTTAATGATGTTCACAGCAATTTGATGATAGAGATAGCAGAAGGAGAACGCCTTTGTTTCGGAAACGCGTCAGCTACCTCTTTATATTATCAGCTATCATGCATTAAATACGTAAAACGTGTACTTGAAATAATTGTATAGGGGATGCAAGTTGAGGGTCGCTTAAGGGGCACGGGTTTCAAGATGGTTAGTGTCCCGGGGCTTTACCAGTTTTGTCTATGAGACTTTTTTTTTTTTTTAACCCCACACTCTTGTACATGACCTGATGTGCATAGCGGATGCACGCGTCCAATCTCGTATGTTGATTTGTCGATAAACTTGTATGGAATTCTTGTTCCATATCGCGTGCCTTCGTGGTGTAATTGAAAGCACTTTCGATTAGCAATCACAATGTCCGGAGTTCGAATCCCGGCAAGGGTCATGTTTCCCGCTCAGAAATAAATCTAATGATTGTGCAAATAAATGCTTAAACAAAGGTAATTTGCAAGTCGAAGAGATTATGTATTACTGTGTAGAGTCATTGGGTTATTTTGAAACAGGAGTCACGAAAAATGAGCAATGCTCTCGCCTGGACTCGAACCACGGACCTCTCGAATACGCACCGAGGGTGCCGACCACTACACCACGAAGGCATGCTAAGAAGGCGGGAAAAATACCTTATAAATGAAAGAAGACTACATCTGGCATTCAGCTCTATGATCATTATCTATGCCGCATCCCAGCTTTTTGTCATATATGCAATATAAAAAATATTTAAATCAGCTTTATAATTTAATTTTGCTTCTTAATTCCTCATTTTTAATTTAGGTATTTCCTGTCTGTATTCTAAAAATAGGAATATCTTTTCTAGACTGCATCATTTCTAGAACAATCTATGTCGCATGTCTTGCTAACGCTAATGACGTAGCTCATTTGGAACCTGAACTCAGAATTTTGAGAGAGCAACTTCAAACCGAAACCTTTCCTTGATGAGCTTCCATACTAGATAACTGCGCGCTTTAGCTTCTGCCTCTCTTCCTATTAAGACGCTATTTCGCTCTGCTCTCTTTCTATCACAAGAATATCAAAGATATAAATGTTCTTAAATAGGCGCAATTAAATTGTGGCTGTAAATGTCAGTTGAAATAAAGTTGGATATTTAATCTTAATCGGCTGCGAAGTTTCGTCTTCAATATAGATCTACATTCTACGCCATCAGCACTGCTACGTCTTTTTTATCATATGTAAGATAAAAAAATATGCAAATCAGCTTTATAATTTAAATTAGCACTAGTCTTTTAATTGCTCTTTTTTAATTTGGTGATTTTCTCTTTATTCTAAAAATAATAATAACATTTCTGGACTGCGTGATTTCTAGATTAATCTATGCCACGAAGCTTGCGTGACGCTAATAACGTAGTTAATTCGGAACCTAAACTCTGAGAACTGAAAGCTTTGTAAACCAAAACCTTCCTTTTTGGTGAGCTGCCATATTGCATAAGTGCTTATTGCGTTTATATAGTTCGACCGTCTCAAATGCAACACTGGCTGGCATTTTGACGAAACAGATAGACTCGTCCAAAAGGGGCGTTATTACTCGCTACAAGATGAAAGTCTTCTCTTCTCCGCAAAGAGAGAATGGAGGGGGGGAAAGTCCCCATTCATCCACTCTATTTTGAGAACAATTCGGTCCGAATGGCGCATGCGTGTTTGCGCTCATGGTCGCGGATGAGGCGGTCGAACTATATCTCTGTTGCTGGTTGGATGCCATTTCATTTCGCTGTGTTCTCTTCCTATCGCAATAATATTAAAAAAGTGTAAATATTCTGAATATAGGCACAATTAGAGTGCCAAGTGAGCTGTGGGTATAAATGTGAATTTAAATAAACGTGGAATTAAATCTGCTTCGACTGCCAAATTTCTTATTCATCTTGGATCGGCATTTCAGTATTCTACGCAATCAGTAACCTCTTCAGTATAGATTTACGACTAAAAACATTGCTACGTCTTTTCCCTTTTTTTACCATACACATATGTATGTACGTATGCACGCGTGTATGTACATATGCATGTGTTTGCATATATATTTTGGGCGGTGGGGGACATTCATTTACTCAGAAATATGTTTATAGAATAAATATTATAACTATCAAAGTCATATAGAATTTTGTAAAATAATTCGATTGCATTGGAACAAAATAAAAATTTATTTCAAACTGCTTTTAAGTTTTTATTTTTTTAATCTAATCTTATTATCATCTCAGCTAAGAAAATGATCAAGAAATAATATTATATTAGAGGCAAATCAGTTGAATTACGACAGCACTTCAAATCGAATTGATGGATAGTTGGAATGATACCCGAATATATTATCACACCCAAACAAAAGTAATAACACACAGAGGCAGTTCATTCGCATCGAACTATCTCCCGAAGACCTTGTGCATGAAATTTGTTGCTTATGAAACGAGATTTTAATTGGCCCGTTGGTGGTCGCCAAACCAGTTTTCTTTCAGAAACGAACGAACGAGTGTTCCTCCCCCTTTCACGATCGGATCGTCTGATGATTCCGAAAACCCTTTTAGAGATCAATGACTACAGGATCTGCCTTCGCGGATGACTTATAAAAGTGGCTTTTGTCGATGAAAATTAATGTCGTCTGCTATTAATTGCTAAACTGATCTAGAGGCTTTCAGTGCAGAGTTAATAATAAACTTAATGAATGAAAAGTACGAAGATGTCATATTTCTGCAGACGAACGAATTTGTTTGTGTAGAATTTTAACAATGAATAATAAACGCCTCTGACGGCTTTTTAATTATTATTATTTCTTTTTAAAAGCATTTAGAAAACTATTTTCTAATCCGTATTTTCAGGTATTCTCTAAGACAACAACCATCCACGGTTCTAGATCTATTTTCTAAGATGATTGCTTCGTTATATGTTCAATAGCGTTGTTTTTCGAACGTATGTTTTATGTTCTGTGAAATATTAGTGACTTTCAAAAGGGGATCTGCGTGAAAGGTATCACTGTATTTTAAGAATTAGGCTTCAGTGAGGAGTTTCTTTTCTTCGTTTCTCTCTGCCTCTTTTTCTTTCTCTCCCTTCATCCTTCTTTAAGGAAATCAACACGCCTTAAGATCCTATCAATTTCTATTTGTTGATACAATGCTTTTCATTAGTTTAATATTTTTAGCAGTGTATTGCGTCTGTTATTCAAATATATTTTTTATTCAACGAGAATTATTAAACTATTATAAATATGTAAATTTTAGTCTTTAATTTTTTTGTCAATTGTAAATTTATAATTTTGGTGTACTACGATTGATAGACATCACTTATCTTTGACATCAAAGTTAAATCTTGTCCAATTTTCAACATTCATCGCAGAGTTTATTGAAAAGCCAGCGGATTATTCGTATTACTCTAGAACTTATCCAAATTAATATATAGATAATCGCAATAACCATTAAAACATTTTAGTTATCACTGTTCCGTTGTTCAAAGAATTACGGATAATTAGAAACCAGAACTGAATTTGTAAATGAATAAAAAATTTTTGACTAAAGGCAGCGATCAGATGAATAAAAATCCTCTATTATTTAAAAATTAGGGAAAAATGGCGACCTAAGCCTGGAATACGTTTGGTTAGGTTTATTTTGATTATAACAAAGAACTCGAGGGAGAAATGCCTAAAGAATGAGTTCGTAGAGGACTTTCTACAGGAAACTGAGTCGTACACACGTTACACATAAGTTTGGCGTCGATTTTGAATAAAACTCACTGGATTTCAAGGGCGAACAGTTACAAGTCATTTTCAGGAGCAAAGAAATTTTTGCAGATGCGATACAGTTTTCAAGGGAATTTTTTTCATAACAATGATTTTGACTCATAAATCCACGTTCGCTATGGACACTTCGCTACTAAGGCCAGTCATTATAACAACTGGCCGTTATAATGTTGACTGGTATTCATTATAATGACATCGCCGCAAGGCGTCATTATAACGAATGCGAGTGGTATTATTACATTGAAGCTGTAATAGCTTCTTTCACTAGAAATGTAATAACAAGGTACCTGTACTTTCAAATTTCCATCTTGTTGTTAATGGTCCTCAGATGTAACATCAGCGGTTACGTTAATGTTCTGATACCAGTATGGATCTAAATAACCATTAATTTCTAAATATAAAATAAGAAATATCCACAACAGTCTGTCTAGAATCGCCACTTAAGCGAAGCTTCGGCTCAGTCACGGTGATGGTAAAACTCGTAGAAGTTCTAATCTTTTGCTCTGTTGGATTAGAAACTCTCCAATGAAGGGAATATTCGCTCTTTTATGGATCAGTGGTCAAATAATTAAGTAGAAACAAATAAATCGACAGAATTTATGCCAGTAAATTTAAAATTTCAAAAAAGTAACATCGTTAATTAACAAAAATAAAGTTCAGTGTTTCTTCACATTGTAGGGACATTAGGATTTTTTTGGAAGCAGATGTGAAAAATGAGCAGTGCCCTCGCCGGGACTTGAATCACGGACGTCTCAAATACGCGCCGAGCGGGCTGACCACTACTAAGAAGGCATGCTAAGAAGGCGGGAGAAATACCTTATATACTCCCCCTTTTAAAGAGTGACTGGGGATTAGGAGACCTTACTCGCCAAACCTTGGTGATGAAGAAACATCATCCACCACCTTTTTTAGTTTGGGCGCCACTGTAGAGACATTTTAGAAATTTTCGAAACAAAGAAATCGAAGAAATGAGCAATGCCCTCGACGGGACTCGAACGACGGATCTCTCGGAATACGCTCCGAGCGTGCTGACCACTACACCACGAAGGCATGCTAAGAAGGCGGGAGACATACCTTATAACATATACTGTAAATAATGGGCAAAAAAAAAGTATTTAGTTAAATTCAACACCATATTTAGTTCATATGTTGCACCGAAAGAGAAAAATTCCATTTGCAAATCGCAAAAAGTTTGCAGCTGTGTAAAAGAAAAACTGTACTACAAGCAAATGGCGGAGATTCCATGTATTTATATGCGCTATGCCCACATTATAATTTATGCAGCTTATTTAGAGTTAAATTTTCTACAAATCAAATTATAATTTGACTTCTAGAAAGCCTGTAGCTGCTTCCTTTCATACAGAAGCAAAAGCGGCTCACAGATAACGTATTTTCTCAACATCGAATTTATTACATTTTTATGACAAGTTTGTATTTCATGTTCTTACTTACACCGTCTTAGAACGATGAGCGTTCTTCTAAAAACAAGGATGTCAAACTCGCAGTCCGCAGGCTCCATGTGGCTCTTGACTACAGCCCTTCCTTCACCACAAAGAAATAAAAAAGTATATATACTTATAGTATATTAGTAGTAAACAAATGGAATTCCACCAAATATCGAGGCGTATAATCCTGAAAATAGAAGCATCAAATTTCATTTGCGTATTGCATTGTATGTGATGTGAGAACACAGATACCGGTATATATTCAAAGCTGTATGCGAATTTCTGGAAAATTATGATTTACTAATTATGATTATGTCCAAACTGTCCTGCCTAACCACAGATGAAGCCCCTTCAATAACTGGAAAAAAGAATATTCTCATAGCAGTCTATACAGAGAGTAAGTAAATATTGTGAAAGCCCTAATTTCCACCATGTTCGCTGCATTATATACAAAGAGGTGTTATATTCTAAAGTGATTAATATAGAAAATATTATGAAACCGTTGAAAAATAATCAACTTCATAAGATCTGATGACTTGACAATCGATTTTTTTTTTTTTTTTTTTTTTTTAAAAAAAAAATTTTTTTTTTTTTTTTTTTTTTTTTTTTTAAGATACAGAATTTGAATATTCTTAGCTAACCTATTACACAGAAGTGCTTTGGCTATCCTGCTCCACAGTTCTGGCAAATGAGAGACGAAATTCTCCACTTTTTGGTAATAAAGAGGTAAAAAAAAAGTACTACTTTATTGACGAATCCTTTGTGTTTTAAGATCTACCTTTTGTAGTCTACATTACGAAATATCTGTCAGTTTTAAATTTGGAACTGAAAAAAAATTCGAAAGCAAATTACTAATGTACGAGAAATAGTTGTAAATGAAGATGTAACACAGTTTCCAACTTTCTTTATGTATAAAAGAAGTTCAAGAGAGCACGTTTTGTATAAAACGGGGCTGAGGAATTTCAGCATTTGAAGACTGAGTTCGAAGAAAGGTTCCGTCCGAAGAAAGATCTATCGAAGATATATCAGATCTATCGAAGATCAGCTTTTCCTCTTTTCAGCTCCCACTTTTCAACCAACAATGATAAAGTGTCAGCCCATTTACAGACGGAAATGACAGAAATTCATTGTCACTCAATTCTAAAGCAGAAATTCAGTCAAGTGAGCATTCCCGAATTTTACAAACTCTTGCCTGTGTTGTTCCCAGAATGTCACAAATGGCCTTTGGATGTGATTTCTGTGTTCGGAAGTAGCTTATCAGGCGCGCAACTTTTCTCGCTTATGAAAAGGGATATGTCCCTAGTGACATCCATCGTTCATTTGACATTTGACAAATCGCTAGTGCGAACAGCACTTCTTCAGACATCCGAAACCAGTTTGCAGGGAAACGATGCTAGGAGTCAGGAAAGAAACTATAGACTAACACTTTTTGCCCAGATTTCCTTATGCTATAGCATTGGCTAAAAATTTTATACATTTACTCTCTTTTTAGACGCATTACAAAGTAAAAATTGGTGGTCTCCCCCCTCAGGCCCACACTATTGTACACTTATAACTATTTGCCCCACTTGAGATACTGAATTTGAAATGCCTGACAATGTTCTTCGTTCAACGTACACCTATCTCTTGATTAGCGTGGTATTCGTTTTACACGGTTTAAAAAATTAACGGATTTCAAAAACTTGGTAAAAAGGTATATTCGGCTACATGTACGCAAATACGTATATTTGAAGTCATTTTTGAATCTCATTTCTTTGGTAACACTGGTGGCAACAACAAGGCTGGAGATTCCCAATGTTGTAAAAGGGGAATCCCCATAGCATGTATATGTATTTCCAGTAAAGCTACTTGGTTCATGTGAACTACTGCAGTACAGTAATTTAGCAGCAAAGTTTACATCATTTTTATCTACATATTTCAATGTTTGCTGGTAAGTTTTCAACATTTATATTTGTGGCTTTTTTATAATTTACGTAAATTTTTTAAGGTTTTATAATGCCAAGAGATTTGAAAAAAAAAAAAAAGAAAAAAAAAAGTTATTTCAAAAGAAAAGTTATTTCTTTTGAAAAAAAATTAAAGTATTAGATCGTTTACGTTAATAGAGAAAAAATAACAGATGTTGATAAATTTTACTCATTTTTCACATCTCCTGCTTCCAAAAAATCCTACTGTCCCTACAATGTGAAGAAACACTGAACTTTATTTTTGTTAATTAATGATGTTACTTTTTTGAAATTTTAAATGAACTGGCATAAATTCTGTCGATCTATTTGTTTCTACTTCTCCTTAATTATTTGACCACTGATCCATAAAAGAGCGAATATTCCCTTCATTGGAGAGTTTCTAATCCAACAGAGCAAAAGATTATAACTTCTACGAGTTTTACCATCACCGTGACTGAACCGAAGCTTCGCTTAAGTGGCGATCCTAGGCAGACTGTTGTGAATATTTCTTATTTCATATTTAGAAACTAATGGTTATTTAGATCCATACTGGTATCAGAACATTAACGTAATTGTTGATGATGTTGAAGCCACAATAAGGATAGTTAGAAAAAGTGAAGACACTATTAGAAAAAGTGTAGCAGCTGGAACTTGCAGCAGTAAGAGCACAATTTCATATGTAAGAGATGATACAATGGAAAATATGGAAAAGGCATTAGTGATATGGATAGAAGACCAAAATCAAAAACGGATTCCAACTGATACTAATGCTATTACAAATAAGGCTTTAAAGATTTATAAAGAATGAGTCACCGTCGACTTCGTCAGATGAAAGAAAGGTTACCTTTTTCCTCAAGTCATGGTTAAGAGATTTAAACAAAGACATTCTTTATATAACCTAAGATTGAAAGGAGTGCAGAAAGTGCATCTGCTGATTTGGATGCAGCACAGCAAAATTTGCTGAAATCATTGCAGCCAACTCCTACACTCCCGATCAGATCTTCAATGCAGACGAGTCCGTGTTGCTCTGGAAAAAAATGCTTAAAAGAACGTATTTAGCTAAAGCTTGCAAATCAGCTAGTGATAAGGTAGCGAAAAGTCGCATAACAATTCTTTTCTTATGCAACGCTTCAGGCGTTTATATAGTGAAACCATTGGATATTAACAAATTAAAAACACCACGCTCATTTAATGGAATAAACATAAATAGCGTTCGTGTTTACTGGATGGCTAAATAAGAAAGCATGGGTCACTGCCATAGCTTTCAATGAATGGTTTCATAATATGTTTGTTCCAGATGTCAAAAATTATTTAAAAAGGGACTGCCTTTTAAGGCTCTACCATTAATTGATAATGCACACGGGCATCCTCAAAATTTACAACACGAAAATGTAGAAGTTGTCTTTTTACCACAGAATACAACTTCCTTATTATAACCGTTAGATCAAGGAATACCTTCAGGCATATTTTAGAACAAATGGAGAATGACGAATCTCTTATGGATGCTTGGAAGAAATTTACAATTTTAGATTGTGTTAAGCATGTTGGGCTGTCATATACGCAGATTAAATAATCAACGCTCACCGCATGCTGGAAAGCAATATGGACGGATGCTGCTAAAGATGAGAACGATAGATTATCATTTGGGCATGAATATTCTCTGATCACTAAATTGAGCCAAACTATAGGAGGAAAAGGTTTTGAGGATTTAGCTCAGGCTGATATTGAAGAAATAATGGCTGATGAAGAACTAAATGAGGATGAGTTAGTTCACATGATTCATGAAACAAATAAACATGATGAAGATAGTAATTCTTATGAAGAGCAATCTGAACCAGTTGCGTTCACATCAGCGCAGTCATCAGCGCAGGACTTGAATGGGGAAGAAAATTAGGTAACCATTTTTTTAAATATGAGACGAATATTGAATGAGCTCTCCGATTTTAACGGGAGCACAGTAAGTGTTTAAATCAATATGAGGAGGTTTACAAAGATTTAGGGGGAAAAAAAACCCTCGGCAATTGTTAATTATGGATTTCACTACAAAGTCTTGTCGATATGAGATATTCCCTAATTCGTTCACCATTGAAGCAGAATCTTATGAAGAACGCTCAAGGGATGAAAGTGACATCATACCAATCAAGAAGAAAAGACTAATAGTTCATAAAAGTGATGGCAGTGATTAAACTCATAATAATTTTTTTAATGCTCTTATATTTTCCTGATGTAAAATAAATTAAATATGTACTTCTATTACCTACATATATTTATTAATTTATGAACGAAATATAACATTATTAAGGTATCTTTACTTTTTTTGTTTTATGTAAATAAATAGCTAAATTATGCACATTTAGTGTGTTTTTCGTTTTACAGGTTTTACATAGCAAAATCCAAGATGTCGATTTATAGGGCTTTGTGCGGAACCTATCTTCCTTCTAAATCTAGGGATTGGGTATTACATTTCTTAGGGCTTCATTTACTTGAAATTGCTTTACATTACGGACATCATTTAAGAAGCGTGTCTGAAATCCGCAGAAAGTGAAAAGAAGTCGATATTTTATGTAAAAAACAATATATTGTATCTAGCCCTAATTTAAATGCTGCACTTAATATTTTTATCACTGGAAGATAGACTGCTTATCAATAAAAATTTGGATGAAAATATGTATTAGTTGAATATGAAATCAAATATAATGATGAAATTAAAAACTAATTGAATTTCTTTTTAGCCCAAAGGGCGTTAGTCCAGAAGGGCTATTAATTTCAAAGTGGCATTTTGCGTCGACTTGGGCACTCGGGAGCCCGATTTTTGAATTTCGAATTTGTTGTATTTCCTATTTAAAATTTTGCAACATTTTGACGAATTTTGGATTCATCAAAATCAACGATTTCAAAGCGAGCAATGGCAACACTGTACAACAAGAACAACAACAAAAGAAAAAAAAAATACTCTGCAGCGCAGGAGACTTGTGTATCGGAAATTCAGTTTTAAATATCTGCTGTTTTAAGATACAATAACATGCCGAACAAATATTAATTTAGAAGTCAAATAACAAAATTCAGTGTTATATTTTCAAATTTTCACAGGACTAGTTTCGATGGTTTTTGCCCAACCAATCTTATCTAATCATTATATCTTATCTCGTTCATTTGCGCTTTTGCAGCTGAGGATGGTGGTTCCGTAAAAACCATCGAAACTAGTCCTGTGAAAATTTGAAAATATAACGCTGACTTTTGTTGTTTGACTTCTTAAATTAATCTGCTGTTTTGCTGATTTTAAATATTTTGTGATATTGCTGTTGAATAGAATTTTATGTGTTTTAAGTACGAAGAACATAATGTTTAATTAATGAAGTTAACACACAAAACGTTAAACAATCCCCTTTTGGGCGTAATATAAAATCTGAAAGCTTTCAGTTTTTTTTAGTCCAAAGGGGCAATTTTCCCAGAAGGACTATTAATTTCGTTTCGGCATGATTCCCTATAAGCGTTGTTTCACTTTTCAAATCGCTACCATCAAATATTATCGCCCTGTATTATATTTAAAGAAATTAAATAATGAAGAATCTGCATAAATGTATGCATGTTTCTGGCATTGTAATAAAACAACGGTACATAGAGCCATCGAATTTTGAATGTTGAACGTTTCCACCCGAATATGGGCATCTGGAAGCCCAAATTTGAAATCTGGAATTTGTTTTATTATCGATATTATATTTTTTAAAACGTTAACGAATTTTTGATTAACAAACTCAACGATTTCAAAGCGAGCAATGGCAATGTTGTACAGAAAAAACATTTTCATCTCCAGCGCGTGAGACTCTGTATCGAAATTCTAAAGATACGCTTAATTCAAAATTATTTTGCGATATTGCTCTTGAACTGAATTTTATGGTTTAAGTGCGAAGAACATATTGCAGCAATTATAGTATCAGAAGGTTACAAATTATTGCGGTCTTTAAATAAAATAGTAAATACTCCAATTTGTGTTAAATCTCTTAATATAAGGGCTCAGTAAATTTCAAGACTTACCCCTTTGATGATATTCTTGATGCTGTATTATATTCCGGATAGCTGCTAGGAAAAATTAATGTCTTCTTTAATAAATCATTCATCGCAAAGAAATAATCATAGACATGATTTACCTTTTCTTAGTTTTGTAGTGACATAATATTACTTACATATTTGGTTTTAAAGATAGCATTTTAACAACAATATTCTAAAGTTCCCAAAATCTAATTTTTTTTATTATTATTTTAAAGTTTTAAAAATAATAATGCTGGCTCTACAGTTATCGTCTGGTTTCTAGCTGTTGCCAAGATTACTCAAATCATAACTGTTTTCTTCTTTTTCTTTTACCGGAGCAGTTGCCAACATTACTCCCTCACCAGTAATTAGTTACGACACGAAGTACAAGTGGTGAGGAACGGAGATACACTTGTTGGCTTAATTTCAATCTCGAAACCGGACGGGCAATTTTACCTGTCTACCGGAACGTGTCTGGGCTGTAAGAGTTTTGCTGTCATCCATACCTTGGGAAAACTTTTCGTTTGAATGTTGGTTCGTTTTGTTATCCACAATCACTTTGTCTGGAACAGCATCAGAATCAGTAGCTAGCATGTATGCGGGCTGTAGTCTGTCAAGAGAAATATTAACTGTTTTGCCTTTAGCGAGCCCAATAAAATATTTCTCACTTCTGTCAGATACTTGAAATGGTCCCGTATAAGTTGGTTCAAGTGGCTTTTTTACTTTGTCTGTTCTCACAAAAACATGCGAGCGTAACTTTAAATCTTTATGGATAAAAACCTTCTGATGCGTAGCGCACCGTGGTTTTATCAGTTTTAAGTAATCCATGTAGTTTAGCAGCCTACCCACAAAGATAGCAAGATCAACTTTGAAATTGGGTGCTTAAAAAAATTCACCAGGTAGTTTAATGTTTGTTCCATATACCATTTGGGCTACCGAGTGATTTATGTCACATCGTAAAGCAGATCTAAGACCCAACAGAACTGTTGGTAGTATTTCAGTCCAACTGAGCATTATTATGCGCTTTTATAACAGTCTTCAACGTCCTATGAAGCCTCTCAATTTTTCCATTGCATTGGGGATGGTTCACTGTAGTGTGAAGGACTTTAGCACCACATATTACAGCCAATTTCCTGAACAACTGTGATTGAAACTGTGTTCCTTGATCCGTAATAATTTTATATGGGACGCCAAATCTGCAAATCTAATTATCATCGAAGGCTTTGCTTACAACTTCTGCAGTGATGTATGGCAATGGGATGACTTCGATCCAGGCCATAAATCGGTCGATGCTAGTTAAACAGTATACGTACCCATTTGAAGGGAGTAATGGGCCAATGAGATCGATATGCACTATATTGAAACGGGTATCTGGTTTTGGATATTCTGCAAATTGAGATTTGGTATGCCTAGTAACTTTACATTTCTGGCATCTGATACATGCTTGGGCCCAGTCTTTTATTTGTTTTTTCATTGCAGGCCACACAAAACTAGCAGTCATCTGTTTAATGGTAGATTTAATGCTGGGTGTGTGAATTCATTAATTTGATCAAAACGTTTTCTCCTGAAACTAGCTGGAATATAAGGCCGAATCTTTTTTTTTTGCGAGGTATCACACCATCAAACGTTTGAAGATAGAAGTACGGACTGGTTAAAGTTAAGTGTCGTGTCACTTTCCATTAGATCTTTCAATTTTGGATCTGTACTTTTCTATGGCAATTAGTTCATAATCAATAATATAAATTCGAGTGCCCGCAACCACATTTTCTTGTCCATTAATATTCCGAATATCTGTGGTAAACTGCGAAATGTATTGTAGTTGACGCAGTTGCCTCGAGGACGCTTTCTCATTTTTTTGCTTAAAAGCAAAGGTCCGTTACATTTACAAATTCTCTACCTTCTAGCAATACTTGAAATGTTTCACTGAAAGATATATACCCAAGAGTTGACGATCGTAGGTGCTGTAAGATTTCTGAGCGTCATTCAATTTCTTTAAATAGAAAGCAATTGGCCTACAGTTCCCTGCTTCAAACTGTTGTAGTACCGAGCCAATAGCCCGGTCTGATGCATAAGTGCACAATGACAACAGAAGTCTAGCTGAGGGGAACTATAAAAAAGGCAGCATTAGCTAAATCATGCCTGCATTTTTCAAATTGTTGTATTGCATTCTCATTCCATGGGACTTTTGTTTTATCCTTCTTTTTTGCACCTCATGCAAAAACTCATGCAGTGGTGCTTGTGTTTGAGCAGCATTTCACAAATACCTGCGATAAAAATTTATCATACCCGAGAAGGTAAGGTGAAAGTTCTGTAGGGTCACAGCAGTGGGTATTCTAAGATGACTTGAACCTTGCTGGGCAGAGGACATGATCCTTTAGCAGTAATCAGATAACCCAGAAACTCAATTTGATCTACTCCCAGAATAAATTTCGATACATTAATGCTAAGACCAAATTTGCTCAGTCTCTCAAACACTATCAGCAGATGTTGTTTGTGTTCATCCTCAGATGATGATGCTAAAGCACATCGTCTAAATATGGGAATAGAAAATCCAAGCCGAATTAAACTTCGTTAATGAAACACTGAAAGGTAGTCGATGCATTTCTGAGTTCGAAACTCATAACGTTGAATTCAAATAAACCGAAAGGGTAATTACGGCAGTCTTTCGTTTGTCTTCTTCATAATCGTACACATGACTTAGCTTTTCTTAGTCTTGTATTGACATAATAATTTACATTTTTAGTTTTAAGAATAATCATTTTAACAACAATATTCTACTACAGCCGATTCAAAAGTTTCCAAAATCTATTATTAGTCCAAAGGGATGTAGTCCCGAAGGACTATTACTTTCGTTTGGGCGTTTTGCGTCGTTTCACAAAAATGTCCGTCAATTTAGTGCTTATGTTTCTTTGTTGGTAATTGAAGTTGCATTGGGTTGGCTATTAGAATTTTTGGAATTGTACTGTGTTGGTTATTGGGTCTGTACTGGATGGATTAATGGAATTGTATTGGGTTCACTATTGGAATTATATTGGGTTGGTTTTTGTGTTCGTATTGGGTTTAGTTTAATGTTTGTTTCGTTCGGCAAGTTATCATATTATTAAGTAAGATCCCTTTGGACGTAATCTAAAATCTGAATCCTTTCAGATTTTTTTTTTTTTAGTCCAAAGGGATTTAGTCCCGAAGGACTATTACTTTCGTTTTGCGATTTTACGTCGGAAACTCAAAAACGGCGTATCACTTTTCAAATTGTTGCCACTAAATGTTATCGCTCTGCATTAAATTTTAAAAAATGAAAAATCTGCATAAATGTATGCATGTTTCTCGCATTGTGATAAAAACTAGAGCCATCGAATTTTGAATGACGTAATCCTACTGCGAATATGGGCATCTGGAAGCCCTAATTTTGAATTTGAAATTTGCTTTATTATCGATTTTATGTTTTGTAACATTTCAACGAATTTCTGATTAACAAACTAAATGATTTCAAAGCGAGCAATGGCAACACTGTACGGAAAAAAAAAAAAACATTTTTATCTCCAGCGCACGAGACTTACGGAAATTCTAAAGATATATTCATTTTAAAATGATTTTGCGATATTGATTTTGAACTGAATTTTA
Source organism: Stegodyphus mimosarum (assembly GCA_000611955.2). Taxonomy (NCBI): domain Eukaryota; kingdom Metazoa; phylum Arthropoda; class Arachnida; order Araneae; family Eresidae; genus Stegodyphus; species Stegodyphus mimosarum. Next base: position 427,065 of record KK120529.1, on the reverse strand, counting down.
CGGTTTGAGTACGTAGTACATGATATTTAATAAAAAAAGGTAGCACACGAAACGTTAAAAAAACGCGCCTTTGGACGTAATTTAAAATCTGAAATCTTTCAGATTTTTTTTTGTTTTTTATTATTATTATTTTTTTTTATTTCTGAAAATAATAATGCTAGTCGTACAGTTATCGTCTGGTTTCTAGCTGTTGCCAAGATTACTCGAATCATAACTTCTTTTTCTTTTACTGGAGCAGTTGCCAACAAACATGATATTTAATAAATAAAGACGAACACGCAAAATCTTAAAAAAAAATTAATAAATAAAACACCTCTTTGTACGTAATTTAAAATCTTAAGCCTTTCAGATTTTTTGTTTGTTATTAATTAAATCAAATTCTCAACTGCCATTCATTAGCGCTTGTGTACTAATTCTAAAGATTTCCTTGATACATCTTTGATGTAGTGCAGCGAGACCTAAATATTTCCTTTGCAACTAACTATATGAATCATAATTTGAAAAGAGGAATGAAATTGCCTGATCTGTTTCATACTAATCAAACAGGTAAATAAAAAGGAAATAAACTTTAAGGTTGACTGAACTCGTTTGTTTTTCAGATTATCAAGAACTGTCATTTGGATACCATGAAAAGAACTACTGATTCCCTTGATGTGTTAATTATATTGAATTACTATAGAATGCTTTGTCATCGTAACATAAAAAGTGTGATGATCTCAGACAACGTGTTATTGAATGATTATGGATCAAAGGATGCATTACTAACCTGCTTAGAAAGAAAAATAACGTCGAATCAAACATATGATGTAGTCATTAACGTTTTTGTTCAACATCATTTTTTACTTCTCATTTGTGGTAAATATTTTACTTTAGAAATTGTGAAACATTACTTCGAATAACTACAATTAACAATGATCTAGGATTCCGTATGTAAACATGGTATTTGGATTGGCATTTTTTTAAATGAGACGAATTGGGAAATAATTTACAATAAAAATTTGCGCATGCGCAAACAGATTACAGCTTATTTTCGTTGTCATAGCAACAGTTAAGACGTTCGTTTGCTGTATTCCGTGAGCAATCGGATTTATTTGAGCATTGCACGAATCGTTGACGATCGGAATTTAGTAACATTTTTCACCAGTCAGTATTGCTATCTGTTAATCCACCTGTTTCTTTATTTACATCTTTGAGAAATGATATACCCTGAAAAAGACGTATATTTATTCTTTAGGTTATTATTTTTAGAATTTATACAGGTATAAAATTGTTCTGCGTAAATTTCTAAAAAAAAATGGATGCACAGGAAGTGAAACTTAAATCCACTTCTTATGAGCTTTAAATAGTAACAAAATGCACTTAATAAAACACCGAGTGATAATAAAAATCTGAAAGATTTCAAATTTTAACGAGCACCCAAAAGGGTTTGTTAAGGTTTTTTACGCTCTCCCTGAGCTAGCTGCCTACCAATCTGTTCTTGCACTCACTCTCCTGTTAAGCCCCCTTTTTTTTAAAGCCCAAAGGGGAGGTAGCACAGATGGGCTATTAGTTTCAAAACGGAAAATCACTTTTTAAATTGTTACCCCCAAATATTATAGGCCTATATGATATTTAAAGAAATTAAATAATGAAGAATCTGCATGAATGTATGTATGTTTCTCGCACTGTGAAAAAAAGATGGTGCCTAGAGCCATCAAATTGTGAATGACGTAATACTCACCCGAATATGGGCACCTAGAAGCCCGAATTTGAAATTTGTTTTATTGTCTATTTCATATTTTGTAAAGCATTTATGAATTTTTTATTAAGAAAAGGTTTTGTTTCAAAGCGAGCAATGCAACACTATAGAGGGAAAAAAACATTTTTATCTCCAGCGCGCGAGACTGTGTATCGGAAATTCTAAAGATATGCTGTTTTTAAATGTTTTCAGCCCTAATTGGCGTTAGCCCAAATGCTCTCGCAACGTGGATGCATCTATAAGTGAGAAAGAAAAAACGCACGCTTGGGCATAATATAAAATCTGAAAACTGTCTTTTTTTGGGGGGGAGTCCAAAGGGCGTTAGCCCAGGAGGGCTATTAATTTCTTTTTGGCATTTTGCGTTGGTTCACTATAAACGGCGTTTCACTTTTAAAACTGTTGCCATCAAATATTATCGCCCTGTATTATATTTAAAGAAATTAAATACTGAAGAATCCGCACGAACGTAAGCATGTTTTCTTGCACTGTAAAAAAACAGCGATACCTAGAGACATCAAATTTTGAATAACGTATTCCTCCTCTTGACTATAGGCATCCGGAAGCCCATATTTGGAATTTGTTTTAGTATTTATTTCATATTTTATAAAACTTTAGCATATTTTTGATTAAGAAACTCAAAGATTTTAAAGCGAGCAATGGCGACACTGTACGGGGATTGATCTCAAATGTTTCAGCTTTTAAATTTCGTCCAAAGGGGCATTTTTTTAACGTTTTGTATGTTACCTTTATTTATTAAATATCATGTTCTTCGCACTTAAATAAACATAAACCATAAAATTCCAACTTAAACCAAAAACTTAAACCATAAAATTCAGTTCAACAGCAATATATCAAAATAATTCTAAAATGAGCATATCTTTAGAATTTCCAACACACAGTTCTGCGCTAAGAATAAAAAGTCCCCCCCCCCTGCAGAGTGTTGCCATTGCTCGCTTTTAAATCGTTGAGTTTGTTCATGAAAAAGTCGTTAAACTTGTACAAAATATGAAATAGATAATAAAACAAATTCCAAATTGCAAATTTGGGCTTCCAGATGCCCATATTCGAATGGAAACGTACGTTATTCAAAACTGGAAGGCTCTAGGTACCGTTGTTTTATCACAATGCGAGAAACATACATACATTTATGCAGATTCTTCATTAATTAATTTCTTTAAATATAATACAGGACGAAAATGTTTAGTGGCAACAATTTGAAACGTGAATCAAAGCAAAATGCCAAAACGAAAACAATAGTCCATCAGGGACAAATCCCCTATGGACTAAAAAAACATTTTTATCTCCAGCGCTGGCGACTGTATATCGAAAATTCTAAGGATATGCTGTTGTTAAATTATTTTGTGATATTGCTGTTGAATTGATTTTTATCATTAAGTGCGAAGAACATGATGTTTAATAAATAAAGGCAACACACGAAACGTTAAAAAAAAATCGCCCTTTTGGGCGTAATATAAAAATTTGAAAACATTCAGATTTTTTTTATTCTTTTTTTTCTTTTTTTTTTTCCTGGCCAAGTGGCGTATTAACCGGAATGGGCTATCTCGAAAAGGTACTTTACGTCGTCCACCGTAAACGGCAAATCACTTTATATTGTTTTGTTATATCACTTTATTTTGTTATATTTGTGGCGAGTTCTTGAGCACTGCTCGGAAAAGATATACGACTTCTTTAATTAAAACTGCCTGTAAACATTATTTGGATGCTTAATTGGCGAGCAAATTAAACTATGGGAGCCATATTATTTTTTTTAAACTGTTCTACCAGACTTCGACATTGGATCAAAGGAAAAGAGGCTTCCATTCGCCATCCATCGGCTTCCATCTCCATAATCTGGAGTTCATTTAGAGAATTGCTATTTTTGCATAAGCTGCAGCTGCAAAAGGAATGGAATGGCGTAATTAATCCGCCAGCGGTATTTATACTAAGTTTGATGTAATTGTAAAGCCAAGCTACGATTGGTCAATATATATGTAAGAAAAGTAAAGAATATGTGAAAGATTAAATTAGCAAACTTAAATTTCCCTCCTGAATTCTAAAAATAGCATCCTCTCTATGCACTGCGTCATTTCTAAATTAATCCATGTCATATGACTCTTACATATTTCTGATGATGTAAATGGAACTATAATTTTACAGAAGTATTAACTATTCAGTCAAAATGCATTGAGAACCAAAATTGTCTGAATTGAGATTTCGCCTTGAACGCAGTGTTGCCAGATCGTGCGATTTTTCGCAAATTTGCGACTTTTGACAAACTTGTGCTACTAAAATTTTAGTATTTACAATTTGGCGAAATTTTTGCGACCTCAAAGATTTTTTAATATATCGTAAAATGCTTTTTATGTTAAAATAATATATCAATTAAAAATAATTTAGATTAAAAAAAGCAGTTTATTTACGCTTAAATAGAAGATGGCATCTAGCAATCGTGTTTACATGTAGGCTTTACTTTCCAAGGCTGCGCAGCCTGACGCCGGTATAACGAGAAGGGGGTAGAGGAGAAACTGTGGGGGAAAACAGTGGGAAAGAAAGAAAAAAAAACTGTTTTGGGGTCCCTCACCTTCTCCCCTCGTCCCCCGTGAGTTTTGTCTTTAACCCCCCCCCCCCAGTTCTATGGTGATAACGAAATCGAAAAAAGAACTTGTGCGCACCACATACCGGGTAACCGAACAGAGAAAAAAATGAAATTCGTTACCCTGATTATAATATTGCTAAGAACTAAGCAATGGAAATTAGTCAAAAATCAAAGCAACAGCATTTTCCTAAATAGCACCACAACTAAATTAAATAGTGAAAGAACAAGGCTTTTTTAAGTAATCAGAATCAAACAGATCCACCACACAGAACGGAAAACTCACTGAAAAGCATTCCTCAATTAAATTGTTCACAATTAACAAGAGGAAAAAAATAAAAAAAAATTAACCTCCAACTCAAAAAATTTAGTATAAAAGTGAGGAATCTTAAGAATGGATATGCACAAATTAATTTAAAATAGAAACATAAATTAAATAAGAATTAATTAAAAAAGAAGTGGATATTTAAATAATTGAAAATGAGCAATATGATTTTAAAATTTTCGTATAGGTTAAAATACGTAATTAAAACGACTAAGAATCGATCATAGTCTTAACTTACGGAACCAATAGACAATACATTTGTGATGGCGTCAGAGGTCATGTGAGCTTGCGTAAGTATGATGTCACACAAAATCATTTGACCTCTGACGTCATTTGCAACTTTTTGAGAAATTTTTTAGTCTTGTTTTGCTACTTTAGTTAAAAAATTTCTGGCAACATTGCCTAAACGTAATGCACTTGCTCGCTACTCTTCGGCCTAGTGCTGTCTGCTGCTTTCTTCTTTCTGCAAAGTAATCAAAAATGTAAATCTTGAAATAGGTACAACCAATGTGCCAAATTGTTTGTAGCCGCAATATGTTTACTGAAAATAAAATGAAGATTTAATATGTCTCGACTGCCAAATTTCTTATTCAGTGTGGATCGGCAACTCAGCATTCTACGACATCAAAATACCTGCTGGTCATTACTTCTAAATTTGTTTTTGTTATTTCATATATATATATATATATATATCAGTAATCAGTATAAATCTATAAATATTCTCAATAAAGCCTGAAAACATCAGAAAAAATAAATATAAAAATAAACTTGGGATATAAAATATATTCACGTTCTGTCAGAATAACAATCCTGAACATGTAGCCGTAAATGTTCGCTTGTGGTTATTAGACAACTGTCCTGGAAATCACTGAAACTCTTCCATACTTTCCGAACTAAAATCCTATTGCACATGTATGGAGTAAGTTGGAGAAAAATAAGGAAACTCGGGATTTCTTCGAAAGCTGTACTAAAAGCAATACTTATGAATGAATGGAGGGGAGAATAAATGGAGCATTCTTACACGGAAAGATTAGTTGTTACCGTAATGTGATAGATCATGTGAAAAACGCAATTTTGGCTCTAAGATATCCAACGAAATATTAAATGCCCGTTGTCTTCTGGTTTTTAGTAAATATAAATTGTTTGCTAAAAGTGTCCATGTACTTATGTCCATGAGTTAATTTTCAGAGCTAATTGAAAAAACTGTTTTTTTTTTTATACCTAAAACGTTCTGAAAAACTTTTGTTTTGAACCAGCAGATTTTTAAAAGGATAATGAATAGTATATGTGAAAGAAAAGCAATTTCGCTAAAATTTAGTAACTGGTATCTGCAAATCAAACTGAAAAGCACAAGGATCCGAATGTAAAAATTTCAAGTATGTGTAAAAATTTCAAGGTCACAGAAGAGGGGGAAAATTCATTTCTAGGTTTTGGTGGTTTTGACCTAAATAAGTAAACAAACAGAGAGAAACTAAATAAAACCCTGTAGAAACAACATTGCTATGACGTAATCACAGCTCGGAAATGAAAAACAGCTGAGTACGAATAAGTAGGTGTAACTGATAGAATTGAAAGACGTAACAATGACTCAGTAGTGCACATTCTTTACATTCATCTTCTAAAGCATGATGTAGCCATTAACTTTTTGTATGCGTGACTAAGCTTTACTTTGTAAGGCTTTAAAGATCACGTACAATTATTTAAGCTTTAAAAAGTAACGAAGAATGGCAATCTTTTGAAGGGGAATTTTTTTTTTTTTTCCCACTGCAAATATTTCTTCGAATCGATTAGTTTTCTCTGATGGTCGAGTTAAAAGTTGTATTCTTAGGTGCTATAATTATCATAGATGTTAGAAAGCCTTTATCTGTCATATCAGATAACTAGCATAATTTTTTCATCTCAACCCTTAAGCAGTAAAGTAATTTTATTTTTACCCTGTCATAATTCGTGAAATATTGTTCAATAACTTGCTGCAATGTCTGTTTCCAGTGCACACCGTTACCGCAAAAATCCTTACCTGGCATTTATTTGCGCAATCGTTGGTCGTAGTTATGTACTTCTAATTACAGAAAGGTTTTGAATAATAAAAGGTTCACGTTTTTTCCTTTTTAAATTTAAAATAATTAATTTTGTATAAAATGTTGAATCAAACTTTTTATACGTTGCCCCAGTCCTTATATTTATATTTAAAAAAGTGCTACACTCATTATAAATGCAAAATACAAAAGTTTGATTACTGTGCGACAAAAAAAAATGAACTAGATATTTAAATCTTAAAATTTGCGATTTTTGATGTTATTGTCGACTTTTCTTAAGAGGTCGGTTAATGAAATAAATTGGAATAATTCGAGGTTGATTTTCTTTTTTCCCCTCAGATTCCCTTCAAAGGTATTATTTTGAGGTTTACCTGTGTGTAATATATCCTTTGATATTTGGTTAGAAATGGTATGCAAAATGAATTTTCAAACAAATAATTTTTGTTTATTATGTTCTGAAACGTCAAACATTACCTTTCTTCGAGCATTAAATCCAGAGGTAAGTGATGATTCCGCTTAGTTATTAATACACACAAATTTATTTACATATAATACAGTGGTTACAAGCATTATTATTAGGCACACGCCTTCATTATTGTCAGACTTAACACCTTCTATCTTCAATGAAACTAAAGTTGCTATAGAATAAAATCAAAGAAGGACGCTCGAAGCGCCACTTAACAGCAGGAGCTATCAATTCATAACAACATGTTTTCCTGCAAAAGTAGGATAGTCATTTCAAGCTGGGAAATGGGCCTCCAAAATATTGAATTTAAATTCATTGCAAACATGGCAGATGTTATGATTAACAAGATAATTCTTAGAATAACGGTAAAAAAGGCTTACCTTTTCTGACAATCTTCTTTCTTGTTCTTCTCCAAAGGTATATCCTGGAATATTTTTATTAATTGCACATATCAAAGGCACTACTCATCTCAAAAAAGAGAAGCTTCTAAGATAATAAGATACGTTTAATTTACATTACTAACTAATTACATACACAACACCGAAGACACTGGTTACACCTTTCACCCAAACGTCCATTACGAGTTCTAAGTTCAGTTTCATTTTAACTGCGCGCATGCGCAAATCACGTGGTGTTTGGTAACAGTTTTAACAGCGAGATTTTCAACTGCAGAGCTCCACAATCCAGACACTAATTTATGTGGCTCATAGCAAATCCTGATTCGTTGTTCTGATGAACGATTTTCTTTTAAACCATGAAATTCAATTATATCTACATAATTTCTCATCCATGAAAGTTATAATTTCTTTAAAGACTTCCCAAGGATTCAGCATTTGTAAACTTTTGAAATTTCTCTTGGGCTTCTAAAGTCAGTTTTACTACTCTGAAGTCTTTATGTTCAGTGAAACATCTTGGACGATCTGTTTGAAGTTTGTTTGTAATTCTTTTTGATTTTCGATATAGTGAACTCTCTCGTAGCAATCATATTCCATAAACGACCGCCTATAAAAGTGACCAGTATTTCTTAGAACATGAATAAACATTGGTATTCAATATCATCACTCTAAGGTGACCACTTCCAGCCAAGATCCCAATCGGCTGGAACCGTAGATGGTAATCTATACATCAAAATTATGCTATGAACAATAATTTTATGAGCGTGAGCGTCTGGTTTTTTTGTCCCCCCCTTCTGAATTTCTCTCATTCCAGTGAAAAACGATAAGTTTCGAATACCCAATGAATTCTCACGTTTATTCCAACTATGTTTCCAAACTAGTTGCGACCATATGAGCATAGCAGTGCTGGAACTGAAGTCTCTTTTATAACATAGAGCGTACCATTTCGTGCACCTCCCTAAGGCGACCACATCTGAGAACATAAACAAATGTTTAACCAGCTTTTTAAAGATTGCTATCTTCACAGGAGACCGAAAACATCTGGAGCCATGTGTGCGGTCGTCTCAGAGAGGATTCGTTGCAATAAATTGGCTATTTATTAAAACTTTTCAAAATGTCTTAATACGAAGTAAAAAGGAAGTATTGTAATCTGAAAAATTTCGGGTTATCATATTTCAACGAAAATATTCATTTTGACCGCTATCGAATGCAATTTAAGGATGTTTTTGCTTGATATCTGAACATAAGGACAGAATAAAGGACTCTTTTTCCCCAAAAAAGTTATAAAAATGATTTAAAATGGGTTCTGAAGAGATTTTCTCAAAACGTACGTATGCGAGATACATAAATACGTTTTGTTATGCGTACGAACGAACGTTGTTATACATACGTACGAACGAACGTACGTACGTATGTATATATATCTCGCATAACTCAAAAACAAGTAGCCTCAGAACGTTGAAATTTTGAATATAAGACTGGTATAACATGTAGATGTGTACCTCCTATTTTGGTTGTAATCGGCCGCACCAAAAGTACACAAACATATTGTTGCGTGCGTACGAGTTCGTGATGGATTGAATGCACAAGTCATTAAAAAGTTAATAAAATTTATTCTTTTCACAAGATATAAAACAAAGTGCCAAAATATTTCCTCAGAGATATTCCTACAATATCACATTATCTCGTAGTAGTTATATTTTGAACTACTATAAGCGTTAAACAGAACTAAGTTCAAAACAGAGAAAGTTAACCCGATCTCACAGCGAATTCGCTACAATCAATAACACCACTAAATAAACAACTACATTTCATTTAACAACAACAACTGAGCTGAGATGTTTTAATCAGGCTTTTATAAGCTTTTTGAGAATATTCTCGTAAAATCTACTTTCTCGATTTTTTTGGATAGCAACAGCAATTACGAGATATCTATTTATCAAATTTTAAATGCATGCGCTCTTGTATTTTTACTTTTCCGGCATAGCTTTCTCTTAAATTTCGTCAAGCGCTGCATTGCTTGGGAAGATAAACCAACTTAATTACAATTCTACTAAAAATAGCTAAATAAATACAAAATCGGTAACAGTATATACATTATAAGGTATATCTCCCACATTCTTAGCGTGCCTTCGTGGTGTAATGGTCAGCACACTGAGCCGGTATTTCAGAGGTCCGTGGTTCGATTCCCGACGAAGGAATTGCATATTTTTCACGTCTCCTGCTATTAAATAAGCTAATGCTAATGTTCTCTTAAATTTCGTCAAGCGCTGCATTGCTTGGGTGATGACTCTCCACACCCAGGATTTGGCGACTAGGTCCCCTAAAACCCTAGTCGCCCTTTAAAAAGGGGAGTATATAAGGTATATCTCCCACATTCTTAGCGAGCCTTCGTGGTGTAATGGTCAGCACACTGAGCCGGTATTTCAGAGGTCCGTGGTTCGATTCCCGGCGAAGGAATTGCATATTTTTCACGTCACCTGCTACTAAATAACCTAATGTCTCTACAACATATATATATACATCCACTCTGTTATTCGGCTCAGTGAGCTCAGTTTTTTTATTTTTATATGTTGGTAAGTTACGCATTTTTTTTCCTTAAAAATGATTGAAAGATGTTGTTCTTATCTTCCGGTTAAGGTTTTTATGCCTTTAGTAAATCTGTATGCAAAATCTGTAGAATTATCAACAATTTAAAAGTTGTTTAAGTGCGTCTAAGCCTAATCATTTTTCGTATGGCAGCCATATTTGTTTACATTTGAAACTTAGGAGAATAGTGCATTTGTTGCCAATCTAGAGAAACTAAGCTTCGCAAAAACAAAGATGACGCCTTCTTTTATTGTTGCGAATTAAATCATGTATAATCCATTCTGCAATTTATTCTAGGAAATAAGTGTTTAAGATTTACTTCGTAATTTTTAATATAGATAGATATTTTGAGTTTTAATGTATTTTTGCCTTGTCGCGAAGTGAGAACTGAATTAATTTAATGAGAAATACATAACCATCTGTGAAAAACTCTTTTTTTTTGTTTTGTTTTGTTTGTGTGTTTAATTTCTTTTATACATCGTTTTAGATTTATTATAGTATTTGAATAGAACATGTGGCAACGATTAGATAATTCTTCAGATGATATACATAAATTTTGTGCATTCTGAGTTATAAAATGAATGAGATGTAACGTTGGTAAGTGAACCTAGCGCCAAAGCGTCACTATGGTTTTTTCCTGTGAAACGACCATGTCTGCGGAGGACCTGAAACATCTGCAAATAGAATAAATCATATCTTAGACGATCAACTCAGGTTCCAGATGATTCGGCCTTCAACTGAGATGGTCATTTTATAGGTTAGATTTATCACCTATGTTGTGTTCTCAGAAATTATAGTAACTTTCAGAAGTGCTCCCGCTGGGGAGGTGGTCAGCAGGGGGGGGGGATCTACTGTATTTTTCAATAACATTTCATTTCTCTCAATTATAATTACATTTCTTCTTTTTATTTTAGGGCAAAAAGTACAACGTAAGAATTAATGTAAAATTTGTTAATAAGTGCTGGACGCCAGATAAATGCTTATTTAAACTTTACTGCAGTATACCATGCACGCAAATTCATAACGCAAAAATAATGGAAATCCTTAAATTTGAGGCAATAATAATAACAACAACAAATTACTGAGAATTTAATCTCCATTTTTGCTCAAACACAGAACTCAACAATAAAATTACTCGTTATAAACAATACTTCTTTTAATTAAAAAATAAGATTTCATTTCATACATACTTAAATTAGTATTTGACTAATTTATGTAAGTCTGATTTTTCATCGCTTTTGTAGTGCCGTGAACTCTATCATGGCGACCATACTCCATAGAGGATCAACTTTAAAAAAAAATCATTTTTTTAGAACATAAATAAGCATTGCCAGATGACCACCTCCACAGAAAACCAAAATGACCACCTAGAAGGTGGGTGGTTGTCTTAGATAAGATTCATTGTGTTTGTAACCTTGTTGAGCACCGTATGTAAAAAATTATCGTCTGTTTGTTGCGTCTGCTTTTATGACATAACGTTGTTGGAACATCAGTTAGAAAACGACAGTTTTCCTTATTAAAATAATTTTTATATTTCATGAATAACAGTTATGAGAACTAATCATACCGCTCTTTAGCTGAACAAGGGCTCCGGTGCGCCTCGGCTGAAACTGCAATTGTTGTCGAAAAGAAACAAGTACAGGAGCCGAATTCGGGCTCTTGCCCGCTGCATAAAGTGAGACGCTGCACATCTAGAAATGCTACACACCCTAATGAACAGATTCGCGATCGATGCGTAGATGGTGTTCCTATTGTTATATGAGGGATGATGCGCGCGCAACTTTTACTTCAGGGGTTAGTTTGCGAACCCATGCAACGTTCTTGCAAACTTCACACCTGAAAGCGACGATTTTTTGTAAGTAGCCCTGACATCAGTTTTTAAATGTGATTGCATTCTTAAAGACATAGGAAAAACAAAATCAAATGGAAAGCATTATGTAGATAATTGGCTCATTCTGTTGCTATTTACCTGAACGAAAAATATGTAGCTTTAATTAAAATTTTAAGGAACATAGAAATTCTTGATAAGCTTTATGTTTAATCAATAAGGAAAGACAAGTTGTTGCCAATAGCAACGCAATAAGCTTCCTTTCTTAATAATAACCAGTGAGTGAGGTAGTGTTGAATAACAAGAGATAACACAACAAAAGAAAATAAAGAAAGTATCTTTTTTAATCATTTGTAAGCACCGTGAAAAAAAAAAAAAAAACGGAAAGGATAAGCCTCTTACTCTCAAACTTATAGAGTTAACATCGCTTCAAAAATGATGTTTATTTTATGTGCAATATTTTTTGAAAAACTAATTTTTGAAAAACGCTTATTATTACAAATATTTTAACTATGTAATTCATATTAGCTACTTAATAAAACGTACTTCATTATGTAATATTAAAATAAAATGTAATTTATATTAATTGTATTTATTTTAATATTACTTGTTTATATAGTAAAAATCAGAATTTTTTTTTTTTACATTGATCAAACAAAATTAAATTTTAATATTTACGGAATCTCTTAGAGTGCTCAAACAATTTGCATAAAAGTCTTTATATTATTTTCAGAAACACTGCATCTGAAAACCAATATTTAAGGAACGAGGATCCATAAGTATTTGCATGAAATATCTCCTAAATATTTAATATAATTTTGAGCGGTAACAGTTTTTCATAGTTAATTATTAGTGGGCTTATAAGGCATTTTCCTCCTCCTTCCGGCATGCCTTCGTGGTGTAACGGTTAGCACTCTCGGTGCGTATTCGAGAGGTCCGGGTTCCAGCCCAGGCGAGTGCACTGCTCATTTTTCATAGCTCCTGCTTCATATAACCTAATGACTCTACAGTGGCGCCCGAACTAAAAGGATGACGGATGATGATTCTTCACCACCAGGATTTGGCGATTGGGTGCCTAATCCCCAGTCGGCCTTTAAAAGGGGGAGTATAAGGCATTTTCTCTCTCCTTCCGACATACCTTCGTGGTATAATGGTTAACACACTCGGCGCGTATTCGAGAAAAGTTTCGAGTCCCGGCGAGGGCATTGCTCATTTTTCACATCTGCTGTTTCAAATAACCTAACGACCAAGAAATTTCATTTATCAGGAAAATGTTCTCCATAAACTCATAGGAATGACTGTTTGTATAGAAAAAAAAAATTAATTGTAGTAAAATGAAATTCGATTTACAAATGTAATTCGTTTTTGAACGACGTTCGTCATCTGAAATATTTGTAAATGGAAGCTATTTTCCTCGTAAGAATTAATGTAAAATTACATTTCTGGACGGCAGATGATTGCTTATTTAAACTTTACTGCAGTTATACCTTGCACGCAAATTCATAACGCAAAAATAATGGTAATCCTTAAATTTCAGGCAACAACAACAAAAAAAAAAAGAATAACTATAAAAAATTCTGAAAGCTTTCAGATTTTATTTTACGCCCAAAGGGGCATTTTAATCATTTAGACAAACATATACGTTTCCAGAACATTTGGGCTAATGCCCCTTCGGGAAAAAATATTTTAAAACATCATATCTTTAGAATTTCCGATAGAGAGTCTCGCGTGGTGGAAATAAAAATATTTTATTCGGCACAGTGTGTTGCGACTGCTCGCTTTGAAATCGTTGAGTTTCTTAATCAAAAATTCATTAAAGTTAAAAAAATCTGAAACAGATAATAAAACAAATTTGAAATTCAAGATTCGGGCTTTCAGATGCCCATATACGGCTATTATTCAAAAACGTTGTTCAAAATTTGATGGCTCTAGGTATCGAAATTTTCTCACAGTGCGATAAACACACATACATACATGCATTCAGGCAGATTCTTCATTATTTTAATTCTTTAAATATAATGCAGGGCGATAATATTTGGCGGCAATAATTATAATTTGAAAAGTGATACAGCCCTTTATAGTGAACCGAAGCAGAATACCATTTCGAGAGTAATAGCCCCTCTGAGCTAACATTCTTTTGGGCTAAAAAAAAGATAAACACGATATTGAACAGATGAAATAGACGAAGATTTCATTTAATGGCTTTAATTGCAACGTACTTGTGTTAAGAAGAGTGGATGACATAAGTGGAAAGTGCTGAGGAAGCGATGTTATTGTTTAAATGAGGAGTTCCTTTCATAAAAACTGAGATAACTGCTTTTCTGGGACATCTTCTGTTATCTTTATCTTTTAGTACCATTCTGTTTAAGACTTTCTAGGCCTCCATTTCTTTAAAAATTTGTCCGGTATGATTTGCTGTTGTCTAAATTTTAAAATATTTCTAAAAGGAATTCCTAAATATTTCTAAAATGAGGATGGAACTACTCTTCCAATACTTTGTTGTAGCTCTCTATTGCTCTATCGGGATGATATCTCTACATGATACCTTGCGTCTTATCCCATTTTGCATAAATTTCGAAGATTAAAGAACTGAATTCATCTTCTGCTTGTTTCACTTCCTCCGAAGACACTTTCTTCACAATCACTTTTTGTTGCTACTCTTGAAAATGTTTCGTTTCTTTTCTGTTTAACTCATTTTTTGTGGTCCTCTAGTAATTTGACGACATCCTCATTCTAAATTTCCAAGCTCATGGTTTTTCCTCACAGACCCAGTACTATTGATAAAAATAGTCCTCAGTGTCAAAGCCTTCAAACTCTTTGCCCGCAACCCTATATAGTTGTAATTTCTTCCGAGTCGAATTCGCAGTTCTGTATGGCTCGTTGATGAGAGTCAAACAATGGAAAATATTAAAATGCTTGTTCTAAAAAAACCCAGAATATTAATATTGTGTCAAAAAACATTGAGGAACTTCTAGCACAGTTATTTTTTCTCTGACACATCTTACACACGTTTGAAATTTCAAACACATGTCTCGAAATAACTTTGAAAATGGCGACTTTTATAAATTCCTCACTCGAGACGTCATTCATCATTCGAGACGTTTTTTAATTAGATAATTTGTCCGTGACCAGAAGCGTTCGTGATCTGAGGTTTCACTGCGGTAATCAAAAGAAAATTTCGAAGATCCGTAAAAGGATTCTGAAGCTGTCTACCAAACAATTATTTCTGTCGGTATCTCGATTCGAGAAGTGCAATAGTAAATGTACGATATTTCTTTTGAGAGTTATTGATTAGTTCATCCACGAATGGGAACTTGCTGGAAATTGATGCGTTAAAACTCGTTAAACATCGTCCAAAACTTCATTTAAAAAAAAAACCTGAGCTACAATTCAGCACGTTGTACTTTGAAAGGGCGGTAGTTTGGAACAAAAGAACTGAAAAAATAATTTTACAGTGAAATTAAAAGATGGGATTTTGTTTTCTTAAAAAAATCTTTAAGGAAAGAGATGAAGAATGGGATTAAAAAAGACAACTAAAACATACGTTCCTTCATCTTTAAAGAAAGACATTATCCTACTATACTGTATGGAAATATACTATATGGATATTTTAATTTTGTTAATAAAATCATTATTGAAAGAAATTTATTTAAGAGAATTTTACAAGCTAATCATAATTTTAAGTATTAGATATTTTTAAGGTGTAACATCATGAATGTATAAGTGGATTCTTGCTAATTCAACAAACGGAGGATTCAGTTTATAACTCTTAACCTAAGAACTTCATCAAAATGAAGTGACGCATAAACTCATTTGTTATTGAATATAAAGAATAATTACACATTAAAATAGCCTTAATAATGTAGTATTGAAAAAAACCCTGAATAATTACGAATTTAAATAGTGCAGTAACGTAACTTTCATTTTCGACTGCCAATGGGCAAACAGAACAGTGATTCGTCTCACTGCTTGCGATCTTGTGCCATTCAGTAGCCCAAGTAGTTCTGCCCCGATATTATTACAGTCTATAATCGCTGGCGTTGCTGGGTGTGTTTAAACGGAAATCTTCGTAAATGGTGGTATGGCTGGCTACAAACAGCTTTCTACCAATCATCTGAAAACTGTTCTAGCTGATATTGGAATATTCAAAGCTCCTCCTAATATTCTGCATCATCTTGTTAGTCATAAACTGTGAGGCTGCTACCACAGGCCTTCGAATGCGTCTTTCCATCCATGCTAACATCCGTCTAGGCGTTTCAATACCTCTGAGACGATTCACATTCCCTTTTCCAATCCACCTTCTCCAGATCTATTGCGCAGTGTACTCATGTAGGTATGTTTCAGTTGCGATGCCCTCAGAAGAACCAGCTAGCTATTCTTAGGTTTAAAACGGAACCCATTGTGAAAATGTCTGAATGCCGAAACTGACTTCGTAATCGTTTGCCAGGCATTTCTTCGTCGGCTCAGGCTCAACTCGAGGTCTCGCTTGTTATGGGCTCCCGCGTGTTATCGCAATCCCAGAATAACAAATTTCCGATTTTCGATCACTTGAAGTTTCGAATACGTTGTTAAAGGTTGCTAATTTCTGCAGAGCAGAGGTATCCAGGATGTTATTGGCATAGTAGATTGCTTGGGAGAGTACAAAATTGACGAACCGATGAGAAACTACCCGTAGCTGTTCCGCCCGAAGGCGAAGATAAGTGCTCAAAGAAATGCCAGTGAGTGCCAAAACGCGTCAGTCAAAAAGACATGTCAATAAATAGCAAAAGTTAAAGAATAATGGTAAATTAAGATATTAAAATATTAAGGGAATAAGACATTAAGTAGTTAAAAGAGATTTAAGTAATGTGCCTCAAGACCGCTAATGGTCTTTTTCTATTTTCATTGGATTCATAATCATAGCTTAATATAGGAATAGTATTGTTTCTAACATTAGGAATATTTCTATAGAAATTTTCAGCCAATTTGGCTATTAATGTATGGATTTCTGGAATTTTGAGCTCACGGTGAATGGCCGAGTTACGAACGAACCATCGGCAATTTACCGCATTTCTTCAGCTACACTTTTTTTTAAATCGAAAAATGTGTTTCCCTTTACGACAGATAGCATGAACTGTTAACTTAAACTGATGTTTACTTGCCTTTTTTTATTTTATTTTACTGTATTTGTTTGTTTAATATGTTTCTCCAGTATGATGAAGAATACAACAGCTATCTGCTAAAGGGGAAAAAGGCCTGTGTTAAGAAATTTCTAAAAGAAACGAATTTACCTTTGCACAACACTCAGAGAAAGCCACGAAGACATCCACGCAGCCACTCCATTCGCCAGGATTTGAGCTGAGATTAATCCCTGTATTAAACTTACAGTTGTTATTGAAAGACTCTATATTTACCTCTTCCGTTTCTTACAGTATTAAATTCTATACACCTAACATACGTGAAAACTTAGAACCGATTTGCTTCAGAATGTTATTATTTTCAGCCCGTTGTAATGACTTATCTTTCATATTTTATATAAATTTCATGCAATATATATTGAATGTTAATACACATTGCTTATTTATTGAATGTTAAACAAGAATAATGATATGAAAATTATACAAAGTATGTGATATTGATTTTTCCGAAGAACTTTGTGAATACATTCATACACACACTGGCCAATGAATTAGAAACCTTTGAGATTTTCATTTGAATGCGTGTTACGGATGAAGTATGTAAATTTTTTATGGCCTGGGTTGCACGTTGTTAGACTTATTGTTGGTGTTCGTTTAACAGAGGCCTAGATTTCGAAGGCAACAAATCTCACTCAATTCTTCAAAGCAGCCATACCAAAGGTTTTCAAAAGTTGAAATCAGAGTCCACAGTCCTTCTCTAGAAGACGTAACTGCTGTTCGAGCACAGTTTCCAAGAGAGTGATCGGCGTCGTCTCCGACGAATTGTACGGCAGAACAGGGATTTTACTTTGCTTCAAGTGAAAACGAAGGCTCTTTCCAACAGATTCCTTCATCAACGAAGGCTCTTTCCAACAGATTTCAGCTCGAACCATGAGCATGCAGAGGATAGGAATACATAGTCGGGTGCCTGTGAGAAAATCACTCATTTCTGCCAGAATTCATTTGCAGTGGTGTCGGGAAAGAAGACACTGGACATCTGAGGTTTGGAAACAGGTAATGTGGTCGGATGAACCACGCTACACCTTACTTAGCACTGATAAAAGACGTCGAATTTCGTGTGCACCAAGAAGCCATGAATCCATCTTGCCTTACTCTCACTGTGCAAGGGTCTGGTGGGAGTATTATGATATGGGGCGTGTTCTGCTGGCATGGAAGTGGTGCCCTGGTGTTCCTCGAGGGTAAACAAACAACCTTGAGATACCTAGATATACCGGCAGATCAAGTGCACCCTGCACTGTTGCATTTTTACTCTGATGGCGACGGATACTTCATGGGCGATAATGCAACTATACATCGTGCCAGAAGTGTTCAAAATTGGTTCACTGAACATCAGTCTGACTTCCAACACTTTCCCTAGCCACCGCATAACCCAGGTCTTAACCCCATAGAAAGCGTGTGGGATATGGTGGAAAGACGCGTCCGACAGCACTCTTCTCTTCCATCTAATTTACAAGATCTAAAAAGCTGCATAACAAACGCATGGTATTCTCTGGATGTAAATGTACTCCAGAAGCATGTAGACTCGATGCCCAAACGAATCAAAGCAATTATCTGTGCAAAAGGTGGTCTAATAAAATATTCATCTTTGGTTTCTAATTCATTGCCCAGTGTGTGTGTTACAGATATAGTAAACACGAAAATCTCTGTTATGGCCAACCCATTCGCAAAATTTGAACTCAAGTCCTGCTACTAGCATTCAGTGATGAATACGTAAGTGTGCTGCTTGGTAGACAAATAAGTACAATTACGTAATAAATAATAACTGGCAAATAAGTACAAATAAGTAATTTGATTATAATTTTTTCCCTAAAAATCATATTTATTACCGAGTATTAAAGATATGTTTTCTTGTATCACGAAAATCAATGTTTTTACGATCTTTAATATCTGACATTACAGGATTAGTAAGGAATGTTTTTTTTTAATTCTTCTACAGAAAATTCAGAATTTTAAATCATTCTTTTTAGTTTCTTTGATAATGGACTATTTATTTTATTGTTGCATTGTAAACAACAGAAAACGTAGAAAAGTGAATTACCCGAAATTGAAGAAACTTGAATGACCCTGAACCCTTTACTCTCCAGTCACCACAGAAAATAAGAAAGAAGCGCCGTTTCGCTTAACCCATCTATCAATAACAGATGCGGTTTTTAGGAATAACATAGAGACCAATTAGCCGTGAAATTAAATAGTTAAGAGAAAATAAATGTGAATACAACAAGATGAAAACTCGAAGGATGCACAAGTTTACGGAGAATTTCAAAGAATGGATCAAGAAATTCATGTGAGGTATATATCATTTTCAGAAAACTTTACTTAATCCTCTAAAGCAATTCCAATGGATTTTAATGCCCTATGTCTTGCAGAAATAAACTCTGAGTGAACGTCACCTGATTCCAAATTCAATTCGCGGGCTTTAGAAAGCATATTACGGCAAAGTCGTCTTAGTTTCTGCATAATGGGGTTTCTTAGAGTGGAAATAGCGGTAAAAGCTAGACGTAAAACATAAACATTTCTTGTCCTTCTTAATTACTAAATTTTAATATTAGAAAGTAGGTCATGCATTTCTATTAAACCGCAGGACTTTTGAAAACAAATTAATGCCATTAATTTTCCTCAACTTAAAATTTCAACTGATTTAATTATAATATGAAATTTTTCTTGATCCCTTGTTCTAAATTAATGGAAACCATCCAATGAAAAGATATTACTGCTACGAAATACCCGTCTGCAGTAAGATAACTTCACCTTAAAACGAGGTTAGGGTTACCAAATTTGGCGCGAAATCGCCCATTTGGCGACAAAATTGGCGATATGCCATAGACGGAGCGAGAACATTTTAGAACGAATTTTTACCGGTTTTCCCGAGAATGTTCTCGAAAGCTATATATACCCTGCCTGTACGCGGCAGTAGGGGAGTACCGAGAGTATCTTGAGTTCGGTAGTAATGCTTTGAGTTTAGAGATTGATATCGGCGAGTCACTGAGTCGGGAACTATACATGAGTGGTTTGCCGTGAGGCTGTCTTCACCATGGTAGTCTGAAGGCTGTGTTGCTGATTGTTTCAGCATGTTTATCGCAGTTTTTCGGCGACTGTAAACGTGTCTTTTGGAACTGTCCTGTGAAATACTGGCGAATAAATTATGCTTTGATTCTAAATCAAGTGTCTTCAATCCCAAATTCATGAACCCGTAGAACGTAACAGTATTGTTGCGTGCGCACGGGTTCGTAATGGATTGAATGCACACAGAACCGATGATAGCTTGGTAAAATTTATTTTCACAATAGAAATACTTTACACTTCTAGAACGTTCCACAAACGCACTCGTAAAGCGTTTTTTAGTATGGCAGACTATAATCAATCGTCACTACTTTAAACTACTAGAACTTAAACAAAACACTATGTAAAAGGCGGAGCTTGCACGGAGACATAAATCTAAAAACTGAGAAGTGATGCTCTATCCGAGTTTATATAATTTTCCCTCGGTAGCTCAGACATCTCTAGTACCTTCAATTTCTCGAAATTACTGGAAGGCATATGCGGTTAAAGTTACATATTGGGATCAATTATAGTTATTCAACTACAGTTATACAAGGATGGGACCCAAATGTAGCTCTATGCTCGCCAATTTGGCAACTTTTAAAAATTAGTCGCCGAAACCATCGTCAGCTTGGCGATATCTACCCTATTTAGAGAAATAGCCATTTACCTCATTGTCCCTGTAATCTTATTTTTCTGACATAGCTTCGTCTCTTTCAAACATTTCATGTTAAATTATACAAAACTATTACGATTTCACATATAATTTCACTAAAATTATTTACATATATACAAAATTCGTAACAGTGTTATGGAAATTAGCTTACGTTAAGGCCAGAAAGTAAACAAATTAATTCATATTTAGAGACCTTTGTTGCTTATTACGTTGACACCATACTGTGTCAAATAAACTGACAGACGTTATCTTTCCTAAGAGTATGACTACGAATCGTTAGTACAAGAAAATCAGGCATTCGGCTTCGCAGCACCGACAATGAATGTAATAATTCTCAATTATTGTAAATATTGTCAATGAACGTTTTTTATTTGAAATGTGGCATTTTAAAACGGTGCTTCTATATGTATTTCAAAGTTGAATGTTTTAATGATTTAAGCTTTAATGAATTTCTAATGTTTTGTACCTAATTTAGCGTTCTTTATTGTAATTCACCGGACGCAAATGCTTTACTTGCCTCACCTTTGCCCGGCTCTGATCGTAGCCATCATTTATAAATTTAAAGGAATTCTGAAGAGATTTTTGATACTGCTGTCTAAAATTTCGTTGTTATATACGAATCGAATATTTTCAGTAGTTATGGAATGAATGTGAATTTTTATAGATTAGAACTAAAATACAAAAATTACAAAATACAAAATTATTTAAATACAAAATTTTTTTAAATTTTGTATTTAAAAAAATTGCCTGTAAAAC
Source organism: Stegodyphus mimosarum (assembly GCA_000611955.2). Taxonomy (NCBI): domain Eukaryota; kingdom Metazoa; phylum Arthropoda; class Arachnida; order Araneae; family Eresidae; genus Stegodyphus; species Stegodyphus mimosarum. The sequence continues at coordinate 405,447 of KK120529.1, read as the reverse complement.
TGCCGCATTTCAAAACAACATTTTACACGTGGTATGTGCATAATACTAGAACCGAAATAATTTTAAAAGTCTGCGGCTCATTTAAGTTTTAGCAGAAAAGAAACAAATGTGCAAATATTTTAACTTCTCAAATTTACTTTTTCCTCACTACAAATAATCTGCCAGCATAAAACTGAAGTCGTAAGGCAGAAGGCGTATTCTATTGCAGCAGAAACACCAGTGAACGATAGAATTCCGGCTCAGCACCAGCTGTCGTTAAGGGGCACGTCACGAAGAAAGAATACAGCTATCTTTGCACCTGCTTCCGAAATATGGGTACCTTACTTACCTTAACCCCCTTAGTATTGTCCTGTCTTCGACAGAAGTGAAAATCGTTGCCTGTGAAAGAAATGGACAGCAGCGTAGTTCTTTCAATAACCTCCAGAGAAAAATCATACGTGATAGTAAAAAAATAAAATAAAATTAGCTATTATTTAAAACTCATAAAATCACCGATCAGCTAAAAGGAGAAATATAATTTATCATATAGTTTAATGGAGAAAGAGATTAAATAATTCTTCTTACAAAATTCATTTATAATTTTATATCATGGATAATAAAAGCGTGGAAGCATTCCATAATTTCATGTTCCTTGATAAATTTATAAAGATATTGCAATTAAATTGATGAATTTCATTACTTAGGCGCCCACGCTTTTATCATTAGTGATAAAA
>KK120529.1:368900-399194 GCA_000611955.2 Stegodyphus mimosarum | reverse complement strand
TCATAATAGTCTCAGTTACTGCATTCTGCCTTAACAAACTGTGCAACATCACATGCTGCATGCTGTATACTGCAAGTGTTTCACTTGTGGGTATCGTGTACATTCTGCGCCAGGCAGATTGTAAGTACTATAATAATGTCACTTCGCACGTTTAACTGTACCAACGAATACTGTACAACTGGGCGTGTATTACTGTATTTTCTAACTGTATGAATAATGTAGTGTGTAGTGTAACTGTAGCAGTAATGTAGCGCTTAGCAATATCTATATATGTTTTATGCTGCTTAATGTCGTATTGTGTGTACTTTGTATCATGTACTGTTATGTTTCGTATAATGTGTGTTGTAATGTGTTTACTCTATGTGTATTTATTGTGTATTAGTGCAGCGTATAAATGTATTTACGCATATTATTGTATCAACTATATATGTGCATTTCCTGTGTGTTTTATATCTGTCTTAAATGTATTTTTATATGTGTTTTATATATGTATCATTATGTGTTTACTTTATGTGTTTACTTATGCGTTTATGTATGTGCTAATGTATGTAATTTATGTGTTGCTAGTTTTTTTTTCGTGTATGTGTTCATATGTGATGTATATGTACCTGTGTCAAGCAAACATCCTATGTAACCATCTGCCCTTGTATGGCCATGTCAATACTTTCAAGATTTTTACAGGCTCCCGGTGCGGCCTCCTGCGGCTCCAAGGAGCTGTTGCTTCTAAATAGGGGAGGGCGCGGGACACATGCCTGTTTGCCTATGTCATACGTCAGGCGTCCCCGTCCTCCGTCACCTGTCACCTGCAAGGAACGCTATTGATATGTCAGATGATGTAAAGTCCATTACTGCCGCCGCTCACTGTAGCAATCTGAAGTGCTTTAAAATGGGGCTCTTAATTATCTGGCAGCCTCCACCCCGCGAGATGGCCACTAATTAGTTTCCCTCCTTCTTGATAGGCACGGTTTTAACAGCCGTGCCCTAGGGTGTTCTGCAGTTTCTTCGTATGTGCCCTTCAACACCGCATTTCCAGCACTTTACGTTCGGTTTCTTGTCACCAATATTCCGTTGCAAGACATTCAGTTGTCTTGTTAAATCATCTAGGTGAGGATCCATTTGATCCACTGGCTCTTGGACTTGCGCTGCTCTGATTGGGTATCGGTCTCTGCGAGTTGCTTGCGATGCAGTCTCGAATTTCATGGCGTACACCAGAGCACTTCACTTCAGCCATTCGCAGTGCTTTCTCTATTTCAGGATCCCGGATGCCATCGATAAAGTACTACAGGATTTCCCTTGTTTCTCTCGGACATTCTATAAAGGCGAGATGGAACAGCCTTTCAACATCCGTGGCGAGGTCTTGGAGTGTTTCGGTGGGCTTCTGTTGATGGAATTTTAAATGAAGCCTACTGTAGTCTTTCAAACATTTCCCCCCGAAGCGGAGGTCCAAAGCGCCGGATTGAGCTTCGAAGTCTAGTCTGGTTTTCGGGAAGAGTCTGCAGGATATCCGCTGCATCTGCTCTCACAGAAGCGGCGAGATGACAGGCCTTAATTTGGGAATCCCGTCCATTCGCATCCGCAACTGTAGAAAATTGTGTCTTATACCCTAGCCAGGAGGTCTTACCATTATAGGTAGATAGCTTCAGTGAAGGACGAGAAGGCATGGGTAAGAACTTAAAACCATCACTATTGCTCCCTGCCGTCGCTACGAATTTCTTTAAATTATGAACTTCTTTGGCAACTGCAGAAACCCTGTCATCAATTTGTTGTTCGATTTGGTGTTGTACGACAGAGACTCTTCCTTCGATTCATTGCTCCACAGCAGAAACTCTTCCTTCTATTTGTTCTTTTACAGAATCAACTCTTTCTTCTATCTGTTCTTTTACAGAACAAAGTCTTTTTTTCACTGTGTTCAGCTTTATTTTCAACAGCTTCAATTCTGCCTTCCATAGCTTCGAATTTGTTTTCTACTATACAGGTGATTTCTCTTTTCATTTCCTGTTGACCAAGCTACATTTCTTCCTTAATAGCTTTGATCTCATATTTAACAGATGCTTGACCAGCTTCCATCTTTTCTTGACGTGCTTTCATCTCCTCTTTTACCGAGTTGACGGCCCTATCCATCTTTTCTTGGAATGCAGCAAAGGCAGACACGAGCTGTCTGAATTGTTTTTCCATCGCTGTAGTGAATAGCATTCAAATATCCCACTTCCGACAACAAAAATTGTTGCGTGCGTACGGGTTCGTAATGGATTGAATGCACAAGTCGTTAAAAAGTTAATGAAATTTATTCTTTTCACAATAAATAAAACAAAATTCTGATATATTTCCTCAGAGATATTCGTACACTATCACAATATCTCAAACGTTAAACAGAACTCAATTAATCTCAACAATCAATAATAGCATTAAGTAAACAAATCGTTCGCTTAAAACAACTACAAGTTAGTTGAGGTGTTTTAATTCGGCTTTTATAAGCTTTTTGAATTATTCGCTAGAACATTCTCGATTTTTCTAGACTTTTCTGGATGGCAACAGCAATTAGCGCGATATTTATTTATTAAATATTAAATGCATGCGTTCTTTTATTTTTACTTTTCCGAAGTAGCTTTCTGCTCAAAAATCGTGTGCGTTGCACGGGAACATAAAACAATTTTAACTACAATTCTAAATAAATATCTAAATAAATACGAGATGCGTAACAATATAGATAACTTTTTTCGCACTCATGCTATATATAAAATTCAACAAAAAGATCACAAAATTTCTAAAAAGAGTATGTTTTTAGAATTCCTAATAGAGTGCTAAGTGCTGCAGTGCATTTTTTACTCTGGCTATGTAATTTATATTTGCTGTATTATTTCTTTAAATATGCTTTGCGATAACATTTGATGGCAGTATCCTTTTATCTAAAAATTGATTCGACACAAAAGTGAAATGGACACAAAAACTGAGGACTGAGGCTTATATATTTAATTTGCTTATAACGAAAGCTCCACTTCCTAATGAGCTTAATGCTTAGAAAAATGTAATATATTGATTTTTAAATGCCAAATAGGAGACGTTTTGTGTTATTTCATAATATATTTTTTCATGTAAATCTGTTCAGAGTTTGAAGTAAAGTATCACTTATTTATCAATTTTTATAAATCTAATATGTTGTTTCCATTGATTTAAAGATCTTAAATACTAAAACTGTAAAGCTTCAGATTATATTTTAACATAGCCTTTGATTAAAAACTGTTATGGGTTTTATACCACATTCGTGCGTCCAATTTTAGCGAAATGTAATCAAATCCTTGCAGGAAGCTTTAATACGGAAAACAGAAAAAGGTTTATTGACAAGTTGTCATGGACAAAAAAGTCGACACATACGGATACACAGATAAATAGACATTATTATAAGAATAGTAAAAGCATGTTGTGAGGATACTAATTCGTGCTTATTCACTTTAAACTCACTATTGAATTTTTAAACCAAAAATATTACCCCACCCCTTACTTATATATATAGGCTGGCTGAAGTTAAAAATTTAAATCGAATTGTAAAAATGAGTTAGTAAAACTTCGCTTCTAAAATTCCATACTGAGATGAAATTCCGCACTTTATTTCAGTAAAGTGAAAATTCCGTTCTTATCAATAAAAAGCCGTTCTCTGATAAAATTAATAAATTTTATTTATACTTTTGAAACACGAACATATAACTCCTCTATCTTTAAAAGAAAAAAAGTATAAATTTTATATCAGATCTTAGGAAAATCTAATGCTGCCATTCCGGCAAAGCATAATTCTGTTTCCTTAATTTATAATTCACGATCTTTACATAGCTTCATTCAGATCTTAGAACATCTTTTTATTCTGATGTTGCCATTCCGGAAAAGCATAACTCTGTTTCCTTTATTCATAATTCACGATCTTTACAGAGCTTCAGTCAGATCTTAAAACATCATTTTATTCTGATGTTGCCATTCCGGAAAAGCATAACTCTGTTTCCTTTATTCATAATTCACGATCTTTACAGAGCTTCAGTCAGATCTTAAAACATCATTTTATTCTGAGGTTGCCATTCCGAAAAAGCGTAACACTGTTTTCTTATTTATAATTCGCGATCTTTACAGAGCTTCACCGCATTGTATTGTCATCCACAAACAGTGTGTATGCAAACCTTGAGCTCGAGAGCTTAGTCAGGAAGCAGTTTCAAAATCGATGATAAAATGTTTGATCATAACGACAAACACCATGAGCGAGCTAATAAAAGCTAATAAAAATAAAAATGGCGAGAACCTAAATACCGGAAAGGGAATGTATGCAATAAAGCCATTGGTAGTGACCGTATCCAATAGATTACGTCTCTATTAATGATTTATGTTTCCAGTAGAACAAATAAAGATGCAGGTTTCATTTCCCACCATTTTCACGAAAGCAAACTGATCCTAGAAAATCTTTGTAAATCAAATTGAAGCGAAGACTGAATTATTATTAATAAGAGGGAAAAAATGATTTGAGCTTTCTCCCGACTTCAAAAGAAATTTCTCAAATCATACCAATAACGCTGAAACTAAGAATGGTATAGTAAATAAAAACATAGTTCACATAAAATAAAATAATAGTTGAGATTCAGTTTTCAAAACCTGGAAGACAGCAAGAATACTAGAAAGCTAAAGGTCCGTCCACACGAGTACGCTCGCGATTGTAGTCTCCGTTATTTTATTTTTAGTCCAAAGGGGCAATTTTCCCCAGAAGGACTATTAATTTCGTTTTGACATTTTTCATGGATTCACTAAAAGCGTTGTTTCACTTTTCAAATTGTTGCCACTAAATATTATCGCCCTGTATTATAGTTAAAGGGATTAAATAATGAAGAATCTACATAAATGTATATATGTTTCTCGCATTGTGATAAAACAACGCTACCTAGAGCCGTCAAATTTTGAATATTGAACGTTTCCACTCGAATATGGGCATCTGGAAGCCCAAATTTGAAATTTGAAATTTGTTTTATTATCGATTTCATATTTTGTAAAACTTTAACGAATTTTTGATTAACAAGCTCAAGGATTTCAAAGCGAGCAATGCAACGTTGTACAGAAAAAACATTTTTATCTCCAGCGCGTGAGACTGTGTATCGGAAATTCTAAAGATATGCTCATTTAAAAATTATTTTGCGATATTGCGCTTGAAATGAATTTTACGGTTTAAGTGTGAAGGACATAATATTTAATAAATAAAGGTAACACACAAAATGTTAAAAAAAACGCCCCTTTGACCGTAATTTAAAATCTGAAACCTGTCAGATTTTTTTTTATTTTATTTATTTTTTACTCCAAAGGGGCTATAGTCCCCGAAGGGCTATTGTTTTCGTTCTGCGATTTTGCTTCGGAAACATTAAAAGTCTTATTCACTTTTCAAACTGTTGCCACCAAATCTTGCAGCCCTGTACTATATTTAAAGAAATTAAATAATGAAGAATTTGCATAAATGTATGTATATTTCTCCAAATGTGATAAAACAACGGTTCCTAGAGAAATCTAATTTTGAGTAACGTACGTTTCCACTCGAATATGCGCATCTGGAAGCCAGAATTTGGAATTTGTTTTATTATCTATTTCATATTTTGTTTCATATTTTTATCTAAAGCGGGCGGAACTATTTACAGATATACTCATTTAAAAAAATTTTTTTGCGATATTGCTGTTGAACTGAATTTTGTGGTTTAAGTGCGAAGAACACGATATTTAATAAATAAAGGTAACACAGAAAACGTTAAAAAACGCCTCTTTGGACGTTATTCTGGGGAAATTGCCCCTTTACAATAATAATTAAATAAATAATAGTAATAAATAAAATAAGAATTTCAGTTTCCAACTTAATATCTGAAAACTACCATTCTAGTATTTAATCCGAGTATATTATCTGTGCAGCAAAACAAGCGATCAAAGACGTAAATTACGGTAAAAAGTACTGAAATATTATTATAAAGAAAGAAATACTTTTTCGTGTTTACAAATGTTATGTGTTAAAAAAAGAGGGAAGAAAAAAATCTGAAAGGTTTCAGATTTTAAATTACATCCGAAAGGGCGTTTTTTTAGCATTCTGTGTGTTACCTTTATTTATTAAATATCATGTTCTGCGTACTAAAACCATAAAATTCAGTTCAACAGCAATATCGCAAAATAATTTTTAAATGAGCACATCTTTAGAAATTCCGATACTCAGTCTCGCCCGCTGGAGATAAAATTGTCTTTTTTTTCGTACTGTGTTGCCATTGCTCGCTTTCAATTCCTTGTTTATTAATCAAGAATTCGTTAAAGTGTTACAAAATATGAAATCGAAAATAAAACAAATTCCAAATTCCAAGTTAGGGCTTCCAGATGCCCATATTCGGTGCAAGATTACGTCATTCAAAATTGAATGGCTCTAGGTACCGCGAGAAACATACATACATTTATGCAGATTTTTCATTATTTCATTTTTTAAATATAACACAGGACAATAATATTTGGTGGCAACAATTTGAAAAATGATGCCCCGTTTTTAGTGATTCAAACGCAAAATACCGCAACGAAATTAACAGCCCTTCTGGGCTAACGCCCTTTGGGCTAATGAATAAATAAACAGTATTTTTTTTAAAAAAAGAAAGGGAATAGTGTACGTTACGTAATTGAATGAATTTATATTGAGAAAACTAATTCCCACTCCTCTTTTTTTAAATTCAGTAGATTTAATTCTCAATTTAAATTAATTTAGCAGAATTTTTTGCAAGCTTTCTACTATTGTATAATCAAAGAACGATGATTTAAAAATGTGATTTGACTAGATAAAATTTATGAATTAAGAATATAATAATGAACTATTCTTCGAATAAAAACAAGAGACCTTATTTATAAACAGGAAAGGGGCGCAGTGGAATTAAGTTGGTAGAAAAGAAGGATAATTTTATTCTAGACTACGCGTAAGGAATTCTAAATATTATTACTGTTACGAAATTGCACAAAAAAAAGTGGGGGGAGGGGAAGAGCAGAGGTTGTAAAATCAAATAGGTATTTCATGTGCGTAATTTTGGCTGTACGCTTTGCGCGCTTACATTTTTGCTGTTTTGACAAAAATTAACGTTTCGACAGCGGTATTATCTGCACGTAATGAACGTCGACGTCGAATGCACAAACAAAATATTTAAGGCTAAATCCAGCCCGAAGACTTCGATCAATATTTATTTTGCTGCGAAGGCGTTTTGGAAGATGCGGTAAAGAATTTTAATCGCATTCATGGATAGCGCTGCTTTCTATTTATCTGACATCAAAAATCTATTATACAAATGTATGTTCGTTGTATTAAATTATTGTTTCCGAACCTTTGCTGTTGCACAAATGTGTAGCTTCAGAGAAAATTTCGCAGAAATAATATTTCTTTTTTCCTTTTTCTTTTCTCCCCCCCCCACTTTGACCACTGCAATGTCATTTTACCTGCAAGTACTCCCATGCATATAAATATATAAACATAAAAGGTTATTTCAAAAGCATGCATCAGATTTCACTTCGTTGCAAAACTGTTGTTTCTTAAGAAACATGGTTAAGTTTCTGAGATAATTTTCTGTTCGGCGTTCTATCTGAATATTTGTTGATCCTTTTGAAGAATATTCAAATAATGTACCGAACGTAATTGAGCGAGTGCAAGATAAACTTGTATTGCGTGCTTAGGCCTCTCCGACGTCTAGGTCTGACATCTTGAATGTATTCTGGGGGAGTTCATTGAAGACGCCATGACTGTGCCAGTCTTATTCACAATACTCTTTTTACAATAACTGTGGACGAAAATTGCTGCAATAAGCCATTCTAAACTGTTGTAAGGCTAGAATTTGGTAGTGGCACAAAATTACGTATTGCTTTGATGTATGTCCACTTACTGGAAGTGGATGTTAAGAACATAAAAGGGATAGGAAAGCAAACTTTCGTCCTTTTCCTTTAAGGTAATGCGCGATGATTTTCGCACTGGGGTAAGGGAAAAAAAAAAAACTTTGCGTGAATATTATTACATGCAAGTTTGCAAATGAGAAAAAAAAATCTGAACAGATTTTACATTACGCCCAAAGGCGAGTGTTTTAACGTTTTGTGTATTACCTTTATTTAAAAAATATCATGTTCTTCGCACCTAAACCTTAAACTTCAGCTCAAGAGCTATATTGCAAAATAATTTTAAATTGAGCATATCTTTAGAATTTCCGATATACAGTCTCACGCGCTGGAGATAAAAATGTTTTTTTCTGTACAACGTTGCCATTGCTCGCTTTGAAATCCTTGAGTTCGTTAATCAAAAATTCGTTAAAGTTTTACAAAATATGAAATCGAGAATTAAACAAATTCCAAATTTCAAATTTGAGCTTTCAGATGCCCATATTCCCAGCGGGATTACGTCATTCAAAATTCGATGGCTGTAGGTACCGTCGTTTTATCGCAGTGCGAGAAACATACATACACTTATGCACATTTTTCATTATTTAATTTCTTTAAATATAATAAAGGGCTGCAATATTTGGTGGCAACAGTTTGAAAAGTGAACCGACATTTAATGTATCCGATGAAAAATCGTAAAACGAAAACAATAGTTCTTCAGAGACAAAGCCCCTTTGGACTAAAAAGAAAGGACAGTTCTATATCTCCCGTACTACTGGCACCATTGACGAAATTCCACTCGCTTTTTACATGTCTCGAAAGCGTGACTTAGGATATGTATTAGATTTATATGTAGCGTTGTTCTTATATGGGTATTTTGACACAAAATCGGACTTTTTCCGAAATGGCATGCCAACTTTTTTTTCCATATTTCGAAACTACGACTCCAATTATGCCAAACTGCCAAGTTTTGTAAAAATCACACGAGTGAGTTTTAAACAAATTAGCTCTCAAAATATTAGCTCCTCAATGTTAATTGAATTTGATATATATTTGTTAATATCTCTTTTTATTAAAGTTATTTGATTCTTCCTTCCACATTTCGAAATTTATGTTCATTCCAAATAAAATTCGCTCATTTTTTATGATTTAGTTTTAAAATTTGTATTTTAAAATAATTTTTATAAATTTTTTCCAAAGAGCCCTCAAATCATTTAATTACTTTAAAGAAAGAAGTCAGCCTCCCCTTGTTTACTGTGTACTTGTAATGTTCACCTGGTATTTGAAGTATTCAATATATACTCGATATGTTCACGATTTATATGATACACATTCATCACATATGTTCACCAGGTATGATTAGTGCCATTAAAAAGAATCAATGGCCCTAGTGTTGACCCTGGTAATGTTTATTATTTCGGCGCTTCAGTATATGTAAGGAAAAAAGAAAATGTCCAGCGTGAGGAGCAATTACTTTATCAGAAAACAATGCATACTTACTTAAATTTAAGATGCCATGTTAACAAATATAGGGGAAAAAAATTAAAGCTGACCATCAAAAGCAGTATAGTTGTATACATGTCACTACAAAAGCAAATTTTATAGTGCAAAAAATTTTTGCGAAAAGAGTTTTTGTACTTATTAATTATTTTAATTTGGCCTTTTAGTTTTTTTGGCTGTTGATTATTTTAACTTGTAAATGCCCCTCTCCCGAAAAAAAATACAGGACCCTGCACGAGCCGTTTCAGAGAATTGGGTCCCGATAATTTGTACTGGCTTCCACGTTAAGTATTATCAGTATTCATATTGTATTTGCTATGCTTTTTGTGTACATTCATCTGGCATTTGAAATGTTCCCCATCTATTGATATGTTTATCATGTCATAAAAGTGATTTTTATTCAATTTTCAGCGAATATGATTGTGTCCAGCGAAAACTTGCTCGAGCTACGATGGCCGGTGGGACACTCGTGGCTCGGTTGTATATTGCTTCAAGATTAGAAGCATTAAGCAGCTGTATCTGCTTACTTGATAGCAAATACCTGCCTCCGTATGCTTGGTCCTGTGCTGCCTTAAAGGAATGGTTCCGGAAAATTTAACTGAGGCGTCCTAATACGCCTTAGCCATTCAGCCATGTCCGCCTGTGGTTACTTGCAGTAAAATCTCGCTTAATTTAAATTTGCCTATTTGAAACTGAGGATGATCGAAAACGTAAGTGTATGGTTATAGCCAGCGAAAGGAAATTTGAAGCTGTAAGGCAGGTAAAAAATAGTGCCCTCAAATAAAGTTTCCGTAATAGTGTTCTGTAGAGACATTAGGGTTATTTCGAAGCAGGAGACATGAAAAATGAGCAATACACTCGCAGGACTCGAACCTCGGACCTCTCGAATGCGTGCCGAGTATGCTAACCATTGCACCACGGAGGCATAGTAAGAATGCGGAAGCAATACCTTATATACTCCCTCACACTCCCTCTTTTGGCGACTGGGCATTAGGGAACTCAATCGCCAAATCCTGGTGGTCGAGAATCATCATCCACCACTCTTTTAGTTCGGGCGCCACTGTAGAGCCATTAGGAGTATTTTGAAGCAGGGGACATGAAAAATGAGCAATACCCTAGCCGTGGCTCAAACCTCGGACCTCTCGCGCTGAGTGTGCTGGCCATTAACCACGAAAACATGCTAAGAAGGCGGGAGAAATACCTTATAGTTCTAGTTACAAATTACACGATTGAAAGGCAAATATTTTGCTACAGTTCTGCAAACACAAGAGCGAAAGGAATATTTTAATTGTTAGCCCAAAGGAGAAATTCGCCCTGAAGGGCTATTAATTTCGTTTTGGCATTTTGCGTTGGTTCACTATAAACGGCGAATCACATTTAAAATTGTTGCCACAGAGCCCTGTTTTATATTTAAAGGAATTAAAAAATGAAGAACCTCCATAAATATATGTGTTTCTCGCATTCTGATAAACAACTGTACCTAGAGCTATCAAATTTTGAATAACGTACGTCTCCAAAATTTGAATAACGTACACCGCGCCGGGTGGGGAACAGGGACAGTTCTATATCTCCTGTCCTACTGGGCCGATTGACGAAATTCAAATTGCATTTTTCATGTCTCGAAAGCGCGGCTTAGGATATGTGTTCGATTTATATATAGCATTGTTCAAATATAGGTATTTTGACACAAAATCGGACTTTTTCTGAAAACACATGCCAATTTTTTTCCATATTTCGATTCTACGACTCATATGCCAAACTGCCAAGTTTTGTAAAAATCGCACGAGTAGTTTTTCTAAAATTAGCTCTCAAAATTTTAACTCCTCAATGTTAATTGAATTTGCTATATATTTATCAATATCTCTTTTGTATGAAACTTATTTGATTCCTTCTTATTCGAAATTTAGGTTCATTCCAGACAAAATTCCCCCATTTTTTATGATTTATTTTTAAAATTTGTATTCTTAAATAATTTTTATAAATTTTTCGAAAACCATTTTGAATTATAACCTATAAAATTTTTACAATCATCTTAAAGTAGATTTATTTCTGAGCATACTTGCAAAAATTAGAGCTTTTAACTCAAAATTTCCGAAGATGTACATGAATTTATATATTGGCGCGTTTTGAAATTTGGCATGTTGGCTGAAAGCTATAATAACGAAAATGTGGTTTACGAACTTTGTTAAAAAATTATTTGAAAGTAGAACGATGTGACTTTTTTCCCTCTTATCCACAATGTAAAAAGGCAGGAACGGTGTGACTTTTTTTCCTCTGCTGCACAATAGAAGGGAAGGAAAATAGGTTGCCACATATTAAGAAGTTCGCCAAGTGAATTATTCTTGGCTGAAGCTGAAAAAAATTCGTTAATTTATGAATTTCTTCGTAAATTTGCACCAAATTTTACAAAATTTAATATTTAGGCGTAATTTGAGTCGTAGAATTGAAATATGGAAAAAAAATTGCTATGTTATTTAAAAAAAGTCCGATTTTGTGTCAAAATACCTATGTTAGAATAATGGTACATATAAATCTAATATATATCCTAAGTCGCGGTTTTGAGACATGAAAAACGCAATTTGAATTTCGTCAATCGGCCCAGAACAGCCAAAATCAGTAGAACGTGAGATATAGAATTGTAACTTTTTTTTTTCGCAGTGTACGTAATATGGGCATCTGGAAGCCCAAATTTGGAATTTGTTTTATTATCCATTTCTTATTTTGTAAAGCATTTATTAGTTTTTGATTAACAAACTCAAAGATTTCAAAGCGAGCAATAGCAACACTGTACGGGAAGAGGGGGGGGGAAAAAGAAGAAGAAGAATATTTTTATCTATAGCGAGCGAGACTGTGTATCGGAAATTGTGAATATATGCTCTTTTAAATAATTTGTGATATTGCTGTTGGATTGAATTTTATGGTTTAAGTGCGAAGAACATGATATTCAATAAAAGAAACACACAAAACTTTGAAAAACAAATGCCCTTTTGGGCGTAATATAAAATCTGAAAGCTTTCGAATTTTTTTATTTCATTATATTATTATTTTTTATACAATTTCTGAGTACCCACTATGTAACTTTTTATGATTTATTTATGTTTATTTTTCGTTCTTTGAACAGAGCTCAATAAGTTTATCAAACATTAGCAAGGCGGAGAAACGTATTGTAAGGAAGTATAGTGAGAGATAGGAAAGGTTATAAGAAATAATCTTACTAATTATTTCAAATAACACGGACATTGTGATATATCATTGCAAATGTATAGAATAACATAATTTCGTTTAAAGTGTTATGCACGTTCATCTGTATCTTTAGCTAGGGAAAGTGCTTGCGATGAGTTTCAGAAAAAAAAAATCGAAATATACTCTTCTTTATTTCGTATAGTAGTATTTCTTTATTTCGTATTCCGTATAATAAAGAGCTCATCTACAATCCCTCAGGACTCATTAAGTTAGGTGTCTCTTCGCAGCGTCACGAAAATGAAATGTACGGCAATAAAAAAATACGATAAATAGAAAAATCATAGTCTGATCAAGAAACATCTCATTAATGATGAAGAAGAAACTTCATCATTATTCTGAAATGCTCGATATGAAGAAATTTCGTAGGGTTGGAAATCTGTTTAGAACTCAATAGTCTGGAAATAGTTTGTCTGGATCTCTGAGTGAAGGACCTTTTAGTGAAAGGTCTACACAGAGAATAATTACTTTTATGCTATTAGTACTATTGTCGATGCTCTATAAGAAGACCTAATGACCCCATGAATTCTACAGAAAAAACGTCTGATGTGGACACCACATGACTTTCTTCTACGGCCTATTAAACTCTGCACATTTTTTGCTGCATTTCATTTAAACTTATTTCCCCGAATTTCATTAGAGATATATTTCTCATTCAATCAATTGTAATTAAAGAAAAAAAGAAAGAAGGTTAAAAATATCAAAATACAGAAAAACTAAAACACCAAATAGAGTTAAAAATCGTTAAAAGAGTTCAAATTAATTAAAATTAGGCAGAAAGACAGATTTTTCGGTGCACAGAAGTTTGGTCCCACCTGGCAAAAAAACGCTGAAGTTGGTGCAGAAACTGACTTAATTCACTATGCTACTAACTTTCAAATGTAAACAAATGGCGGCAACGTTAGGCTTAGTGGAACTTAAAAACTTTTAAATTGTTGATAATTCTACAAATATTGCATGCAGATTAACTAAAGGCATAAAACCCTTAACCGGAAAATAAAAACAACATGATTCAATCGTTTTTAAAGCAAAATGCCCAATTTACTAACATATAAGAATTTTAAAAAAGATGAGGAGCCGAGTAACAGAGTGGGTATGTACTTTTAGTAAGGCCGATTGCAGCCAAAAACGGAGATGCATAACGACATGTTATAGCAGTCCTATATACAGAATTTCAACGTTCTGAGGCTTCTCGTTTTTGAGTTATGTGAGATACATACATACATACATACATACATACATATGTACGTACGTACAGACGCCACAAAAAAATCTCTTCTGAATTTATTTTAAATCAGTTTTATAATTCGTTTGGGGAAAACGAGTTCTTTATTCTGTCCTTACGTACAAATGCAAAAACATCATTAAATTGCATTCGATAACGGTCAGAATGGGTATTTTCTTTGGAATACGGTGCACGGAATTTTCGTGATTACAATACTTTCTTTACTTCGTACAAGGAAGTAAAAAATATTAACTGATGTTGTTCTAGGAAAGAGAATTTAAAGTGATAATTTGTAAAAATATCCCATCTTGCCATTACCTGCTGCCGAATTCGGAACCTGTTCGATGTACCAATTGCTGTACAACAAAAGGAATGTATTTAATTCATTCTCCCATAATACACGCTCATACTAAAGGCAAAAGGGAAAGGGTGGCTGGCTAACTCCCTGTCGACCGTTTCAAATATCGTCACTAATTATCGGATACCGTTTCAGTTTGAACGTCAGATACGAAGACAAGGGAGTTCGAGGAGAGGAAGTATTGAAAAAATGAGTTATTTCCTTAAGAGGAGTTGCGTTTGATATATCGAATTTCTGACGAACGAAAAGCTAATATCTACTTCCTTGAAGAACACGTGGGAGGAATGCCATTAATTCCTTGTAAGGTATTTTAATTTTTGCGTATATTGCTACGAAAAAGATTGAGTAAGAAATGTGTGGGTTGCATGAGAAGGAATTTTGTGATTTTTATTTTCTGTTTTTCAAGAAGAACATCTTCACAGTTTTCTGTTATTTTTTAAAACTTGCTTGTCCTTATTTATACTGAAATGAAGCATGTTTTATCTATAAATTCAAAATTTTTAAGGCTCTTTTTTTTTTGTTTTGTTTTTGTTTTCTCAAAGGAGGTTTGGCCTAGAAGGGCTAATAGTCTCAAAACGAGATTTTGCGTTGAATTTATATCAAAGCCTGAATTACTTTTCAGATTGTTGCCACCAAATATTATCGCCCTATATTATATATAAAGAAATTAAATAATGAAGTATTTGCGTAAGAGTATGCATACTTTTCGCATTGTGAAAAAACAACCGTACCCTTAGCGTTCGAATTATGAATAACGTAGTCCTCCAACCGAATATGGACACCTGGAAGCCCGAATTTGGAATCTGGAATTTGTTTTGTTGTGTGCTTCACATTTTGTAAAATTTTAACGAATTTTTTATTGCAAACTCAAGGATTTCAAAGCGAGCAACGAAACAGTATTGCCAAGTACAACATTGTACGGGAAAAAAACATTTTTATCTCCAGTATGCGACACTGTCTTCCGAAATTCTAAAGATACGCTGTTTTTAAATATTTTATTGTATATTTCAAATTTTTCAAAAATTTAATAAATTTTTGATTAACAATCTCAACGATCTCAAAGAGAGCAGTGGCAACGATGTGTGAAAAAAAAAACATTTTTATCTTCAGCACCCGAGTCTGTCTATCGAAAGTTTTAAAGATATGCTGTTTTTAAATAATTTTAGGCAAAACGAAGATTAGGCTAAGTGCTCTTGAAACCTGTATGTGTATGCAAATAAAAAAACCCGCCCCTTTTGGGCGAAATATAAAATCTGAAAGCTTTTAAGTTTTTTTTTTTTTTGGCTTAAATTCTTTTAGTAATACATTGCTGTATATGAATGGCTTAATAGCCCCCTACAAAACTGTAGTTGTTGCAAATGAACCAATTATTTTATTAATTAGTAAAAGAGACAAAGTTTATTTAGTAAAAAACATTTAAATGAGTTATGCAGTTTTCCGTTTCAGGTTTCAAAATAAAATTTTCCGTTATAAATTCTGTGATATTATGAATTTTTGCTTGCGTCTCATTTATTGAGCTTTTGAGTGGATGGTTCTCATATGGATTAAAAGTATTTTGAAGAAGAATTTAAAAAGTTTTTCTGTTCCGAAGAGCATTTCAACAATAAAACAATTCTTTTTTTCTTCAATTATTTGCATATTCTTTGAAGAAAACGAATATGGTGACTAAAATACATAATTCTGCTTAGAATTCACTACAAAGACGATGCAGAACAGAATTATTTATCACAGTCATCGAAAATAACTAACCTACTGAGATTAATTTCCTGTTCCTTTTTTCTTTTTGGGAATGTTAATTGCGAAAGTGCTGAGTAAGGTGATGGCTTATTTTTAACAAAATGCATAGAACCTTTAAACCGAGTTTCGTTAAATGAAATGAAATATCCGTTGTTGATGAAAAATAATTATTTAGAACAGGAAATGTTAAAAGTCTTTGACAACATCGTCTCTATTGTCCGTTATACTGGGACACATACTTTTTTCTGGCTTAGTAGTGCTGACGTCATGAACGGAAGCAAAACTCTAAAGCGTTTGCTAAACCGTCATGTACTACAACAAACTAGTCATTCAGCCATGAGCAGTGTAATTCAAACTTCACATTCCTGTCTATGAGTTCATTAAAAAAATGGTTAAAAAACTTTAGAGGATGCTTTTGGAGTAAAAAAAAGAAAAGTATTACTTTTTTTAGATGCATTTAAATTGTACTAAATGCTGCCGTAGCGATCATCTCTTTAAAACCACGTCCATCTCTGGCAGCAACTAATGCTTCTAACAATATTGTTACGAAATGCCCAGGCACGGTAAGATAGCTTCCCCGCAAAGCAGGTTTAGGGTTGCCAGAAAATGCCAAGGGAAAACAGGGTTTCCACATTTGACGAGAAATCGCCCATTTAGCGACAAAATTGGCGATATGCTATAGACGCATGAAGAACCTTTTGGAACTAATTCTTACTAGTTTAGCCCAGAACGTTCTCAAACGCAAGCCAAAAGCTATATAAACCTTGCTGGTACGCGGAGAACGAGTTAGTTGGGTCAGTGTGGAGTTAGTCAAGAGTCAGTGCATAGTCTAGTGCCGAGTTGGTCGTCGAGTGCATCGAGCGAGTCTCTTAGTGTATCACGAGGCAGTGCATCGTCGAGTTTATCTTAGATTGTGTTGAGCTCCGGGAACGACTGAACTGAGTTGGGAGCTGTACTCTAGCGTATCGTCGAGTGCATCGCGAGTTCTAGCGTGGAGCGTCTCGAGAGTACGTGGAGTTCCGAGAACGACCGAGCAGAGTCGGGAATTATACTCTGGTGCTTTGCCGTGAAGCCGTCTTCACCGTTATAGCCTGATAGCCTGAAGGCTGTGTCACTGATTGTCTCAGCGTGTTTATAGAAGTTCTTCGACGATTCTAAGCGGGATTTTGGAGCTGTCTTGAAAAATACTGGCCAATAAAGCGTGTTTCGATACTTCATCGAGTGTCGTCGTAATTTACTCTAAATCCGCGAACCCTTAACGTACGTAAGAAGAGAAAAACGTAACAATATAAATACAGTGAATCGTCTCTAAGACGATCACTTATTCTAGATGATTTTGATTTTCTATGAAAGGGGTCATCTAAGAGAAGTGATGTTCAAAGTTTGCAGCCGAAAACATCACGGGGAAAACATCGCTGACGAAAACGTCGCGGAGAAAACAATGCAAGGCGAAAATTTTTGTCTGTATTTGAAAAAAGTTTGACAAACTCTGTTCTAAATGCATATTCAAAGAAGCATTGTTCAAAATGACATGTGCAAAAATGATTCATTTCTGTTTCCTGTGAAAACGAATCTGACCAATTCAATCGAATTTGTTTCTCCGCGTCTATTCCGTGTAAAAGTTGTTCTACTGTACATAATTGATAAAATGGATTACAGAGAAAAAGGGGGGCCCGGGAATGTTGTTTAGCTATGGATTTAGACCTGCATTCCTGTAGTCCGGGAAACCTTCGAGTTCTATGTAACTAAACTAAAGGTTCCACAAGTTAAAATGAAAATTCGAAAGAATTTTTGAATACCGGGTTATCTACAATAACTATCTAAAATAATTAAAGAATACTTTTATCTTACATAAATAGTAGCTAAGGTAGGTAATGCTTTCGGTCAAAAATTCGATATCGAGTTTTCAATGAATAAGCACGAATTAGGGTCCTCACAACATGTTTTTATTATTTTTAGAAGGATTTTTGTCTGTCTGCAAGTCTGTACATGTGCGAAAATTTTTTTATCCACGACATATGAAACTTCGAAAGTTTCTATTTTCCGTATTTAAGCTTTCTACATTCGTATAAAGAGTTAACAAATTGGGGTAAGATTGGACAATAGAAATGGTACTTTACAGGAAACCCATTACAGATTTTAATGAAAAGCTACATTAATATATAATGCCAAAACTTTTCAATTTTAGTATTTAAGACTTTTATATCAATGGGAAAGACATATTAGATTTTGGCTAAAACTGATAATCAGGGAGTAATATTTTACTTAAACTCTGAACAGACTTTTGTAAAAAAAATGTTATGAGATAACCCAAAAATGATTAAATTTTGTGTTTAAAATAAGGTATTGTTGCGTGCGTACGGGTTCGTTATGGATTGAATGCCCGAGTCGTTAAAAAGTTCACAAAACTTCTTTATTCTTTCCACAAGAAATAAATCAAAATGCTGAAATATTTCTTCAAAGATATCTCTACATATAATAAAACAAAGAGTCTGTGTGTGTGTGTGTGTGTGTGGGTGGGTGTGTCTTTCGTTCGTGTTGTGAGTAAGCTAATAGACCCAGGGCCACGAAATTTGGTACATAGGTGTATCTACACAAGAGCCAGTGCACCTCGAAGCGATTTTTTCGAAATTCGAATTCGAATATTTTTTATTTTATGTTTTGTGACCAAATCGCGTCATTTTGAGACATAATGGGCTACAGGAAAGCGAGATTTCACTCTATACATTTCATTTTTACATCGTCGTGAAGCGTAGACACTAAGCTATTTTACGAACTTAAAATAAATTTCGTATTTCAATAAATCGATTAAATACGAATTTATTTAGGAAGGTGAGCTTAACACCTTTTCAGCAGTTTTTTTAAAAAAAACTTATTTTAAAAAATGTGCTGTTTATTTTCCTTTGATTTTTGGACACGTTGAACTTTAATCCTTTCGACTCCTTTTAAAAAAAGAATTTTGGAAAAATAATAATATTTTGTATTTTTTTAAAATTTTTTAAATGAAGCTTCCGAATACACTTCTCACATCTCAGATATTTTAAAATGTAGTTTTGGCAACAATTTTCCTTTCTTATTGTTGTTGATAGATTTTTGATGAAATTGCATCATTTTGAATAGTTTCATTCTTTTAAAAATTTCGGATTGGCAACAATCTTTAATCGTAGTTCTTATGTTACTGTTTTTAAGAGACTGAAAAGTTTAAGAAATTAAAAAGTTGTTTCTTTTTGCAACGGTAAATTGTTTAATTACTTTATTAGGATAATTAACATTTTACAAGGGATATTGTTTATTTCATTGTAATATTATGTTTTAATTATATATAATTTTAATTATAAAAAAGTTTTGCATGATATTTTTTAATCTGTTTAAGTTCTTAATCTGTTTATACCATTTGAGTTCTTAAGATTTTGCAAAGGGAAGTTGGTTAATTTATTTATTAGGATAAGTAATATTTGTATTAAGGGATACTGCATATTTCATTGTCATTTTTTATATGTATAATACATTTTTATTGATTTCTTTTTTGATAAAGTTGTTCTGCAGAGTAAAATTCTGCGCGAAATGTTTTGTTTTTTGAGTTTCTTTCATGTTATTTTTTGCTTATTTCACTGTTTGTAAGATATTGAAACGTTTTGCATGATTTTTTTGCATGAGCCAGTGCACCTCGAAGCGAGTTTTTCGAAATTCGAATTAGATTTTTTTTTTTTTTTTAATTTTGTGTTTTCTGACGAAATCGCGTCCTTTTAAGACATAATGGGCTATAGCAAAGCGAGATTTTACTCTATTGAACAGTTTAAGAAATTGAAAGATTGTTTCTTTTTGCAAAGGTAAATTGTTTAATTAATTTATAGATCTATATTTAAAAGGGCGAGTCTTTCTGTGTGTGTAGGTGTCTTTCGTTCGTACTGCGCGTAAGCTAATAGACCCAGGCCTATGAAATCTGGTACACAAGATGCATCTAGACAAGATGAAATAGTATCAAATTGATAATTTTCTCTCATTATATGAACAACAATGGCACACAGCCATTGTTGCTGATATCAGCACGGAAAAATGAGGGCGATAATTCTGTGCTGTTTTTAAATTTAATGTTTCTCTTGGATACTGGACGTTTGTCTAGAGAAGGCAGCAGGAAGTTGGTTAATTTATTTATTAGGATGATTAATATTTGTATTAAGGGATATTGCTTATTTCATTGTATGCTTTTTATATGTAATGCATTTTTAACTGAATTTTTTTAACGTTGTTCTTTGTTTCTTTTTCGATAAAATTGTTATGCAGAGTAAAATTCTGTGCAGTTTTCAAATTTAATGTTTGGTGTTCTCTTTAGGCATTTTTCCGGTACACTTAGAAGCCAGACGAAGGCTGACTGCGCAGCGGCTAGTTAGTATATAAAGTATATCTCCCACATTCTTAGCGTGCCTTCGTGGTGTAATGGTCAGCACTCTGAG
Source organism: Stegodyphus mimosarum (assembly GCA_000611955.2). NCBI lineage: Eukaryota > Metazoa > Arthropoda > Arachnida > Araneae > Eresidae > Stegodyphus > Stegodyphus mimosarum. The sequence goes on along the minus strand of KK120529.1, from coordinate 378,793 downwards.
CCGGTAATTCAGAGGTCCGTGGTTCGATCCCCGGCGAAGGCAATGCTAATTTTTCAATCTTTCTTGCTTCCAAATGGCCTAATGTCTCTACACTGGCGCCCGAACTAAAAAGGTGGTGGATGATGATTCTCCACCACCGCGATTTGGCGATTGGGTCCCCAAATCCCCAGTCGCCCTTTAAAAGGGGGAGTATATAAGGTATTTCTCCCGCCTTCTTCGTATGCCTTCATGGTGTAGTGATCTGCATGCTCGACGCGTAACCGAGAGGTCCGTGGTTCGATTCCCGGCGAAGGAATTGCATATTTTTCATGTCTCCTGCTTCCAAAAATACCTAATGTCTCTACACTGGCGCCCGAACTAAAAGGGTTGTGGATGATGACTCTCCATACCCAGGATTTGGCGACTAGGTCCCCTAAAACCCTAGTCGCCCTTTAAAAAGGGGAGTATATAAAGTATATCTCCTACATTCTTAGCGTGCCTTCGTGGTGTAATGGTCAGCACACTGAGCCAGTAATTCAGAGGTCCGTGATTCGATACCCGGCGAAGGCAATGCTAATTTTTCAATCTTTCTTGCTTCCAAATGGCCTAATGTCTCTACAAGTACAATATCACAATATCTCAAACGTTAAACAGAATTCACTTTAAAACAGATGATCTAATTCTAACTCATAGCGAAATCGTTACAATCAATCACAGTATTTAAACAGCTACAACTACAACAACAACCGAGATGAGGTGTTTCAATTCGGCTTTTATAAGTTTTTTTCATTATCACTAGAACAATCTCGAGTTTTCTAGATTTTTCTGGATGGCAACAGTAATTACGAGATATTTATTTATAAAATATTAATAAACGCGCTCTTTTATTTTTATTTTTCCGACGTAGCTTTCTCTTCAAAAATCGTCTGCGTTGCACGGGAAAATAAAGCAATTTTAATTACAGTTCTAAACAAATAGCCAAATAAATATGAAATCCGTAACAGTATGTAACTGAGAACAGCATATTATACTTATTAGCATTAAATGTATTCTTGAAACTATAAAATGCAACGAGAATAAGCTCATTGTAAAGATGAGCTCTCGTTATGAAGTAATTAAATGATAAACTTCGATCATCAATGTGTACATTTCACTTTTGCCTCAAATCAATTAAAAGGATCCACGAAATGCTATCGCTATGTATTATTTTTAAAGACATAATATGGTAAAAATAAATAATTATACCAAATGTAGCAAGAAATGAATGACAACACTTAATAATCATGAGCAGATGTCTACGTGTAGTTATCATTGTACATTGTATGGGAAAATAGAATAATAAAAAATCAATAAAGCTTATAATAAACACTGAGCCATAAAGTTTATAAAAAATCTGATGTGTACACCACATGACTTCCTTGTACGAAATACTAAATTATACGCATTTTTCTTGCATTTAATTTAAACTTATTGGATTGAATTAAATCTACTTCGTCAATAACGCATAAACCACAATAGAATAAATGCACTCTTTAAAATTCAGTATATTTGTTTACCATAGCGACACTCTGGCACTAGGTTCACTTAACAACGTTACATCTCATTCATTTTACAACTCAGAATGGACAAAAATTATATCTTCTGAAGAATTATGTAATCGTTGCTACATGTTCTATTCAAATACTATAACAAATCTAAAACGATGTATAAAAAAAATCAAATAAACAAAACAACAACAAAAAAAAATGTCTTTCACAGACGATTCAGTATTTCTCATTCAATTAATTCAGTTCTCACTTCGCGACAAGGCAAAGATACATAAAAACTCAAAATATCTATATTCAAAATTGAAACATTTAGAAAAACATAAAACACCAAATACGGCTAAATACAGTTAAAAAGTTTTTTGTTTACAATTACAGTTTCTATGCAGAAATAATTAATTCGGCTAGCGGGCACAAAGGCAGATTTTGTACAAAACTGAAAGTTTACTTTTGGTCTCACTCGGCAAAAAGACACTGAAGGTGTAGAAACTGACTTAATTTGTTGTGGACGCTACGCTGAGTCAATATAAGGGATAATTTAATAACTAAATGATAATTTCAGAATGGATTAAGCAAAATTTATTTCGCGATAATAAAAGAAGACCTTAATTTGTTGTTGCGAAACTTAGTTTCTCTTGATTGGCAGCAAATAAACTATTCTGTTAAGTTTCAAATATAAACCAATATGGCCGCTATGGCCAAAAAAAATTAGGGTTAGCCGCACTTAAAGAACTTTTAAATTGTTGATAATTCTATAAGTATACCATGCGAGTTAACTAAAGGCATAAAAACCTTAACCGGAAGATAAGAACAGCATAATTCAATCATTTTTAAAGCAAAAAATGTAGAATTTACGAACATGTAAGAATAAAGAAACTGAGCTCACTGAGCCGAGTAACAGAGTGGATCTATATTTAGATATGTTTATATACTTTTGGTGCAGCCGATTGCTACCAAAATAGGAGGTGCATATCTACACGTTATAGCAGTCCGATATACAAAATTTCAACGTTCTGAGGCTACTCGTTTTTGAGTTATACGAGGTACATACATATGTACGTACGTACGCACAGACGCCACAAAAAATTTCGTCAGAATCCATTTTAAATCAGTTTTATAATTTTTTGGAGGAAAGAGAGTCCTCTATTCTGTCCTTACGTACAGATATCACACAAAAACATCGTTAAATTGCATTCGATAGCGGTCGAAATGGATATTTTAGTTTAAATATGATATCCGAAGATTTTCGCGATTACAATACTTCCTTTTTACTTCGTACAAGGAAGTAAAAATTAGATTTTATTTACAAACGATCAGTCGGAAGTATTAGTTTATTCAAAGGTTGTTGCCATTCCCCTAATCCCTTGTCTTAAAATAGACTTAGCGGGAGGTCATGTGCTGGAAACGTCATATATTTTATTCCTGTTGCTACCTAACATAATTAAAACTTCTCTGTTTTTATAAGTAGAATATCAGAGTAGAATAATGATTTTTCTTTAGTGAAATAAAACTAATTACTTAAAATAAACTTTATAATTCATATAAAATGCAGTTAATACTGATGTATTTTGAATGTTTTTTTTTTTTTTTTTTTTTTTTTTTACATTTACTTTCTAAGGATGTTTTCTGAGGATTCTAATGTTTACCGAAAATATATGAAGAAATAAAAAAGAAAAGGAAAACAATCTGAAAGGGATCAGATTTTAACGGTAGCCCAAAAGGGTTCGTTATGCTCTTGCTGAGCTCGCAATCTACCAATTTGCTGTTGCACTCACTCCCTGCTCACCCATTTCTTTTTGTCTTTTTAGCTTTATTATTAAGTATTATTTATTTCGGACTTGCGTCATATACAGTTCAACAGCAAAATTTTAAAAGCAACATGTATTTAGAATTCTCGATCAAGTCTTAAGTGTTGGCATACATTTTTCCATTTTTATCAGTATTTTCTTAGTTTATCATACCAATGTACAGTTCTCTTAGTAAGATGGCTTGCAAAACTTTATTTTGTCATTTTATTATTAACGCTTTGTGTGTAAAATTTATTAATTAAATATCATGCTATTCCACCTATACCACATGAAAGTCGGCTGAATAGTAAAATTATAAAATATTTAAAAACAGCATAACTTTAGAATTTCCGCGCGCTGAAGATAACCATGGTTTTTCCGTAGAGTGTTGCATTGTCCACTTTCATGCAGTTTACATACAGTGTACTTTCATACACTGTACATATAGTGGACACTTTCAAATCGTTATGTTTGTTGAAAATTCATTAACGTTTTACAAAATATGAAATTCAAAATTCTGGCTTTCAGGTGAAGGTCTACGTTATTCAAAATTTGATGGCTATAGCTACCGTCGTTTTTTCACAGTGCTAGAAAAATACATACATTCATACAGATTGTTCATTATTAATTTCTTTAAATGTAATACAGGGCGATAATATTTCATGGTAATAATTTGAAAATTGATTCAGACATTTAAAATGATACGCCCCAAGTTCCGTTTCGAAATTAATAGCCCATTAGGGGCTAACGACCTTTTGGCTAATAAGTAAAATAAAATAAATAATCAACAGAAGATGTGAAGGAGCTATAGCATGAGTCAGAAAAATCTGAGGATTATTGATTTAGGCCAGGGATTCTCAACTTCTTTTGCCTCATGCAACCCTTTCACCATTTTCTAAGAGATTATTTCTCCCTTCTTTATAAAACTTCGAATATATATATATATATATATATTTAGACTTAAAAATTTTTTTCAATGTGTTTTATAAATTAAACAGCAAAAAGTGCGTAAAATGTTGATAAAATCAAAACTTTAATAAAAGCAGTTTTTTATATTAATAAACTAAAACTAAATACTTAACAGTCGATTAGAAGCCTGATCGCATTCCCCCCTTCCCGGCTGAGAACCGCTAATATAGACGCTGAAGTTTTAATACCGTGCTAATGACATGAGCATAAAGTTATCATAAAGAGCCTGCTAACAGTTCTTAGGGATTTCTTCTCTATTTTTTGCTTATTTCCCCCTCCTTTCCCACCCTCATTTTGTTTTCTTTTCTTCTTTTTACTTATTCCTTTTCCCTCGAGAGCTTGCTGATTACTTTTTTAAGCATGTTATTCTTGAACGTTATTTACTTTATGTTCCTGTCTTTGTTATCAGTGTGTTTCATTCGATTTCAACCTAACAATATTTATTTTTCAGAATCCATTAACCTTCTGACATCCGCTTAAGAGATAAAATAAGTTTTCTCTCAGAAACTTTCCACAATCTTTCTGCCTGATTTCCATGGAAGATGACAGTAATGATGTTAATTTTGAATGCATTTCTAAATTTATTAAAATGTCTAGGGCATTAAAATCATACGAAAACATGGTCACCGAAACCATCTCTGAAAGTAATTAGTATCTCTTAGAACATAAGTAACTTCGGTATTAATATTGTTCTAAAACTATCATCGTCACAGAAGACCATGTACAATGATATGAGCCAGTTTCTTTTAGAAAATCCCCCACGAATGCCTCCTTCATCTCAGGCAAATAGCCCTAGTGAGCTTTATCATAATCAACAAAAACAAACCAATTAAAGAAGACTAAAATACTTCGTATGCCGTACGTGAGAGTTGTTAATGATGTTTCATTGTTTAGCTTCTTTACCTTCGGTAAATTAAATAAAATAGTGCAGAGCTTCAAGTGGAGACCGTTTTTATGAATTATAATTTTCTGCGGATTACTTTTCGCATGTCTCTTTCCAAGCAACTTTTTAGCATATATTACGACCACTATAACTTATGTTTTTAATACGCAATTGATTTAAATTTATTACCCCAAAGTAGCGTTATCTTAGAAGGGCTATTAATTTCGTTTAGGCTTTTTGCGTCGATTCGCTATAAACGGCGTATCACCTTTTAAATTGTTGCCACCAAATATAAGAGCCCTGTATTATATTTAAGGAAATTAAATAATGAAGAATGTGCATACATGTATACATGTTTCTCGCACTGTGATAAAACAACGGTATACCTAGAGCCATCAAATTTTGAATAACGTACGTCTCCACTCGAATATGGGCATCTGGAAGCCCATATTTGGAATTTAGAATTTGTTTTATGATCCATTTCATATTTTGTAAAGCATTTATGAGATTTTGATTAAGAAACTGAACGATTTCAAAGCGAGCAATGGCAACACAGTACGGGGGAAAACATTTCTTTCCAACGCGCGAGACTGTGCATCGAAAATTCTAAAGATATGCTTTTTTAAATAGTTTGCGATATTGCTGTTGGATTGAATTTTAAGTGCGAAGAACATAATATTTAATAAATGATGGTAACACACAAAACGTTAAAAAAACGCCCCTTTTGACGTAATATAAAATCTGAAAGCAATCAGAAATCAGATTCTAAACCTAATTATTTTTAGTAAAGCAGCCATATTTGTTTACATTTGAAATTTAGCAGAATAGTGGATTTGTGGCCAATCTAGAGAAACTAAGCTTCGCAACAATAAAGATAATGCCTTCTTTTATTATTGCGAAATAAATCATGCTTAATCCATTCTGGAATTTGTTCAGGTGAATAAGTGTTTAAGATTTGCTTCGTAATTTTGAATATAGTAGATATTTTGAGTTTTTATGTATTTTTGCCTTATCTCGAAGTGATAACTGAATTAATTGAATGAGAAATACTGGAATCGTTTGTGAAAAACTGTTTCTTTTTTGTTTTGTTGTGTGTGTTTAATTTCTTTTATACGTCGTTTTAGATTTATTATAGTATTTGAACAGAACATGTGGCAAGGATTAGATCAGTGATTTTCAACCTTTTTCTGTGGCGGCACAGTTTTAACGATTTCAAAATTTGGCGAAAAGTTGTTTACTTAGCTATAATACATGTGAGAAATAGTTTATGATAATAATTTTGAATGCAAAATAAAATAATTATGTGCTACAAAAACAGCAGTATGTTTATTAAGGGATTAATTACAAGTTAATAATAAGAATACATTTAATGAGAAATTTGGGCTCGATGTTTTTTGATAATTTCATTTAAAGTTGGACGTAAAAATGACAATGCTACTCTCATAGCGTCATCTACGTTTAACAGTCTCGATCTATTATTCGCTTTTATGTTGGTTAATACTGACAATCCGAATTCACACAAATAAGATGTACAAAATTGTAATAATATTTTTAAAGCTTTTTTGGCCATCGTGGGATAATCGGATCTAATGTTAATCCAAAATGAATTAATTGATTCTTCCGAATATTTTAAAATTAAATCTCGATTATTAGAAAGAGAAATTAGTTCTTCCTCTTCATTCAAAGTTAATTCAAATATGTATTCGTTATCACAAATGGATTACGAACCCCATGAAATTTTTTTACATCTAAATTTGGGAAATAATGAATAATTCTCTTCTCTAATGTTGTCAAATGGTGAATAACAGTTTTATGAATAACAATATCAATTTTATTAAAATCTTTTGGAACTGACTGAAACTTTTCCAAATTGCCTTCCTGAGCTTTATTCTTCTACAAAGTTATTTGTTTTTGGGAAACCACCAGTTTATCTGTTGAGTTTAATATATTCTATTTCGGCCCTTGAATACTTGAATTTATGTTATTAAAAATAACAGAAGTGTGTGATAAGTAAGCTAATTTTCCATCTGCACCAATCAGAACTTCTCAATTTAAATTATATACTGAACATGCGTGAAAGTGCTCCGAATTGCGCTCTTCTCCAAAGCACCAAAATCGGCTTGGATACCACAATTGGCGTGCTTATTAATGCCTTAAAAAACGAATTTCGCCAATTCTCATGTGTACCGTATACTAGGATTAAACCCATTATAATTTTTACTATATACATCTTTAAATTTGGCGGCAGACAAAAGTGCCGCGGCACTTCTTCAGGTGGTATAATTTTTGGATATTGAGTTATGAAATGAATGAGGTGGAAAACTGTTAAGTGAACTTAGCCATGGTAAACAAATATAGTGAATTTTAAAGAGTGCATTTATTCTATTGTGGTTTATGCGCTGTCGATGAAGCAGATTTAATTCAATTCAATAAGTTTAAATGAAATGCAAGAAAAAATGCGCATAATTTAATTTTCCATACAAGGAAGTACACATCAGATTTTTTAAATTTTATTTTGGTATTACGCAGTTAAAAGAAAAGAAGAGAATTTGTATTCGCTTTTAATAATTCAAGCATATTAGAGTTTGGATAATCTTTTAAGTTATTAAGTAAATGTTGGTACTAACGTTAATGCGATGGATGACCCTACAGCTGTTTTGTGCTTGGACGACTGTTGGTGAAATGGGCCACATTCGCAGTGTTTAAAGGTCCCTCTTTTGTTGCTAAGAGCTCGAATTGGAAGTTCGAAGGTAAGTTACCCGGTAATATATTTCATAAATGTTAGTCCTGGGAGAAAAAAGTGGTACACTATTGCCATGCGTAATTCCCAAATTCTGAGATATTGGGTTGTTATGTGGTAAAGACAGCAAATCTGAATTTTACTTTTATAGCTTTTTCGGAAATCTAAATCTATGAGGACTACAAGGGGGGGGGTTAGAAGATTACTGACTGAAAATTGCTGAAATGATGTATTTTATAAGCATGTTGTTGTAGAACTCTTTTTGACCAAAACTGGAAAAAGGTTTCGTACATTGCTTTTTACTTTTTTGTACGAAGTAAAGGAAGTATTATAATTGCAAAAAATTTCGGATATCATATTTCAACGAAAATATACATTTTGTCCGCTCCTGAAATAATTTGAATGGTGTTTTGGCGTGACAACTGTACCTACGGACAGAATAAAGGCCTCTTTTCCACAAATGAATTGTAAAGTGGATTTAAAATTCATTCAAAAAAGATTTTTATCGTGACTTCTGTACGTATCTATGCATATGCATCGTGCATAACTCGAAAACGAGTAGCCTCAAAGTGTTGAAATTTTGTATATGGAAAATTTTGAAATGTAAATATGAAATTTTTTTATATGTAGTTGTGCACCTCTCTTTTGGTCGCAATCGGCGCACCAAAAATGTATTTTTTTTTTATATATATATATAATGTATATATATAATATATATATAATGTATATATATATACTATATATATATAATGTATATATATATATATATATACTCATTCCGTTACTCGGCTCGGGGAGCTGTTTTTATATTCCTATATGTTGGTAAATTGTGCATTTCTTGCACGAAAAGTGATTGATTTGTACCTGCGTTAGGTTGGTATAAAGTTCAACAGTTTGAAGGGTGAGGTTCGGCATCAGGTACTTTGCGGGGGTTTGTCTTTGTTAGTAAGACGAAAACAGTCACTACGTAGCGAAACCCATTTTAAAATTTAGGGAAGCTTTGTATGTGAACTCGAAAATTAATCTAATATTTTCAAAATTTTCAGAAAAAGCTTGGGGTGGGAGGTAATATGCTAGAAAATACGGTAATGAGCTTGAAGTTGCAACTATAACATTAAGCTTTAAATTCCGTTTGAAGGAATGCGATGAAAAGTCGAGTGTCAGTAACAACATGACTGCTCTGCAGTTTGAAGACTGATTATGTGGCTTCAGAAACTTCTTTATTTATTAAATTTATTTAAATTTATAATTATTGAGGATCCTTACTAAAGGCATAGCTAAAGTTTTTATTAAATCATTAAACCATGCTTACGCTTCCTCTATTTTCTCTTTCATTTATTCATTTTCATAATTTATTCCTCATATGTAACGTACCCCATGAACTGTCCTCCACGAACTCATCCCTCCACTAAAGTAGATAGTCCTCGTGTGTTTAGCCGTATTCCAAATAATTCAGTCTTTAACATCGGAAACAATATGAAGGCAAATGTGTATTATGGCAAAAATTGAAAATTACCTCTCTAAGGGCATTTCTAACGTCAAAAATGTCAAATTTGACTCGCTTGATTATTTGCTCTATATAAAAGTTACACTTCAGTTGATAAAATTGATGTTTATAAAGCAAAAATTATCACTAAAGTAAGCTAAATTATCGCTAAACTCTGGAAACCACAGTACTCTCGAAATAAGGGTGTGTTGAAAAAAACTGGAAAATTTCTTTTCTAAAACGTTTTAATCGGGTGAATAAGAAAAACGGGTATAAGGATAATGAAATTTGATTGAAGACTCTGACATTTTATCATTTGAAATGCATCTGATTCGTTTGTATCATTGTTCCGAATGCTTCTCCGATAATTAAAAGTAGAAATTTTACAGAAAATTTCAGTTTCGAACTTGATTTTTTTCCGTTTATTTAAAAAAATTTTATTCTTTGAGCTTCACAGTTTTATGCATCTGAAAGTGATTTTAAACTTGTTCATTATTCATGTATA